>JAPVLV010000042.1:25000-30000 GCA_029168935.1 Oxyria digyna | reverse complement strand
TATAGATAATAGATCAGATCGTTGAGTCATTTATTTCTCTTGAAATCCCTTCAATGCTTAGTTTTTTTACACACGTCTTTTTTTAGGAGGTCGACAGCCATTATGCGGCATGGGGGTTACATCTCGTACGAAACTTAACAGTATGCCGCTTCTACGAATAGCTCGTAATGCTGCATCCCTTCCGAGACCAGGACCCTTTATCATGACTTCTGCTCGTTGCATGCCTTGATCTACTACTTTACGAATAGCGTTTCCTGCTACGGTTTGAGCAGCAAATGGCGTTCCTCTTTTTGCCCCTTTGAACCCGCAAGTGCCGGCGGAGGCCCAAGAAACCACTCGACCTCGTACATCTGTAACAGTTACAATGGTATTGTTAAAACCCGCTTGAACATAGATAACCCCTTTTGGTATTTTACGTGCACTCTTACGTGAATTAATACGCCTATTCCTATGTGAACCAATTCTTGGGATGGGTTTTGCCATATTTTATTGTCTCATAAACATGAGTCAGAGATATATGGAGATATCCATTTCATGTCAAAACAAATCTTTTCGTTTTTTTTTATTATTTGTACATCATTTGTACATCGAGTCCGTTAGAAAGTCTCTTTTATTTATTAGTAGATTGATGATGATTATCCTTGTCGTTGTTTATGTTTCGGGTTGGAACAAATTACTATAATTCGTCCCCGCCTACGAATTAGTCGACATTTTTCACAAATTTTACGAACGGAAGCTCTTATTTTCATATTTTTCATTCCTTAATTCCGAATCCATTTCTTGGAAGAAAATAAGTTTCTTGAAATTTTAAATCCCGTATTCCAGAATGTAGAAGTGGAAAAACAACTTAATCGGTTGAATCCTTGTTACGGAGTCTATAAATTATACGTCCTCTGGTTGAATCATAACGACTTACTTCAATTTTAATTCTATCCCCCGGCAGGATTCGTATAAAACTACGACGTATCCTTCCTGAAACATAACCTATAATGAGATCCTCATTATCTAAACGAACCCGGAACATGCCGTTAGGAAGTGATTCAATAATTAAACCTTCATGAATCGATTTTTCTTCTTTCATTCCAGGTAAAACCCCTTTAAAGTAGCAACTAATGGAGGAGGAGTGATATTAGATAACCCGTCCTTTCTCTTTTTTTCCAAAATAGGAAATTTAGGATCCAATTCGTATATCAGAGGGATTACCATATATAACATAAAATTTCTCCGCCAATTCTTTCTAGTCGAGCTTCTCGGTCTGTCAGTATACCTCTAGAAGTAGAAAGAATTAGACTCCCCATTCCACCTAAAATTCTAGGAAGTCGTTGATAGTTCGAATAGATTCGTAGACCAGGGCGACTGACCTGTTTTAAATTTAAAAATCTTGTATACGGCCCTTTCCTATTTCTTCTATGTCGTAGAGTTGAAACCAAAAAATATTTGTTTTTTTCCTGATGTTTTCTCACATTTTCGATAAAACCTTCTCGCAAAAGTATTTTAACAAAGGTTTCCGTGATTTTAGTCGATGTTATTCGAACCGTTCCCTTTCTATTCATGTCAGCATTTCGTATCGCGGTTATTATATCGGCAATGGTGTCCCTACTCATGATGCACTAAAATTAGTGGTGCTCCGAATTTTGATATAAGCAACATGCTTTTCTTAGTTTATTCTTGTTATTTTATTATGTAAAAAGGAAAGGTATATACGTGATACACAATCTACTGCTCGATTTCATTCAAATAGTCTACTATTCTCGTGGTTTATAATACCTCGGGAGCTAATGAAACTATTTTTGTAAAGTTTAATTGTCGCAATTCTCGGGCGATTGCACCAAAAACTCGAGTTCCTTTTGGATTTCCCTTTTGATCAATAATAACCGCAGCATTGTCATCATATCGTATTATCATACCGTTGTCGCGCTTGAGTTCTTTACGGGTACGCACAATTACAGCTCGGATCACTTCGGACCTTTCTAAGGGCATGTTTGGTATTGCTTCTTTTATCACAGCAACAATAATGTCGCCAATATAAGCATATCGACGATTGCTAGCTCCTACGATTCGAATACACATCAATTCTCGAGCCCCGCTGTTGTCTGCTACATTCAAATGGGTCTGAGGTTGAATCATATCATTTTTGAATCTTTCAATGCAAAGGCGAAAAAAGAAAAAGAAATATTATTTGTCTAAAACTTTGGACAAAACAAAAACTAGCGGGTGCTTTTTGATCTCAACGTTTGTTTCTACATTCCTATTCTGAAATAATAAATTGAGTTCGTATAGGCATTTTGGATGCTGCTATTGAGATAGCTTTTCGGGCTATTTTTTCTGTTACTCCGCTTATTTCATAAAGTATTCGACCTGGTTTGACAACAGCTACCCAATATTCGGGGGATCCTTTCCCCGAACCCATACGTGTTTCCGCAGGTCTTGCTGTAACTGGTTTGTCTGGAAATATACGTACCCATAGTTTTCCACCACGACGCGCATTTCGTGTCATTGCCCGTCGTCCTGCTTCTATTTGTCTAGATGTAATCCAAGCGGGTTCAAGTGCCTGAAGAGCATATCTGCCGAAACAAATACGATTACCGCGATAAGATATTCCCTTCATTCTTCCTCTATGTTGTTTACGGAATCGAGTTCTTTTGGGGTTATAGTGGAAGATTCTTTTTCAATTCCATCCCTATTGCAGAACCGGACATGATAATTTCTTCTCATCCGGCTCCTCGCGAATGAAATGATCCAAAAACTGTATATATATTTTATCTATTTTAGAAGTTATATAAAAAAAGATAGTAAAGATATTTATTTAGCTTTTTATCAGCATAAAATATACCAAAAATTTCAATTTTTATAACTTTATTTTTTTTATAAATATAGTTATAGTTATAACAAATCTTTGTTTTCTTTTCGCTTTTTTCGTATCAGATCGTCTATATTTTAGCAATTCAATAACAAAAAATGTCGCGGGCGAATATTTACTCTTTCAATATCTATTTCTGTTGTAGGGTTCGTTTCTGACTTCTCAGAATAGATGAATTGGTCTTTGGTTTATTCCGCCATCCCGCCCGTTGAATCATGTGTATTCATTTTTAATTGAATCTTCTGTATTCACAGGTTCCATCGTTCCCAGCGCTTCTTAATTAATGGTTAGGCCTGAATTTGACAACGGAGCTTTTACTTTATTTTGAGTCAACGTTCTTAGTCTTTATTGACTCGAGGCTCCTTATTTTTGTGCTACGAAGAGATTCGTATAATGCTCGGTGAATCCGTATTGATGCTTTATTACACTGCCCTTTTTGAGATGATTCATAGACCTTACATATTGGAATTATATATCATTGATAGCTTTTTATATCTTTCTCTCACCTTCCATTTATCCACATCCTTTCGTTTACAACTCATAATCGGATTGCTTTTTCTTTTGTTTATGCTAAAGCAAATTCAGTTGCTGCAACCATAAGACCAACATATCTTATCTTGACTGCTTCCTTGGATCCAGATAATTTGAAGTGATGAGTTAGTTATTAGTTCCATAGTTATTAATTAATTCTATAGTTAAAGTTAAGTTATTAGTTCATATTACGGTTTGTTAATATTTTATCTTAATCCTAACAAAAACCAACGAGTCACACACTAAGCATAGCAATTCGGTCATAAGGGGGTCAATCGAGTTTTTATTCAACCTTATAGAATTGATCATTTTTCTTCCATCTTGAATATAAGGAAAAGACAAGTTAAAGACTTAGTCTTCTATTCCTCGTCTATAAATATCCAAATTTTTATACCTAAAACCCCATATATAGTTCGAACCGTATAGGCACAATAATCAATTTTGGCGCGAATGGTTTGTCGGGGAACTCGACCTTCTCTGATCCATTCGACACGTGCAATTTCTTTTCCGTCGATACGTCCTGCAATTTGTATTTGAATTCCTTTTGTATCAGCTTGTTCGGTTAGTTCAATAGCTTTTTTCATAGCTTTTCGAAAAGAGACCCTATTTTTTAATTGTCCGGCTATAAATTCCGCAAGAATAGTAGGGTGTCTGTAAGGTTTTGCAATTCTTGTAATAGCAATGTTGAGTTTTCGGTTTACAGAATTCAATTCTTTTTGTACATTCATCTGTAGTTCTTCGATGCCTCGCGGTCTACTTTCTATTAATAACTTTGGGAATCCCATATAGATTATGACCTGGATCAGATCAATTCTTTTTTGAATTTCTATCCGTGCAATTCCCTCGACACCGGAGGATGTTCGCATATTTTGTTGAGCATAATTCTTGATACAATCCCGTATTTTTTGATCTTCTTGTAAACCCTCAGAATAATTTTTTGGTTGTGCAAACCAAATGGAATAATGACTTTGGCTTGTCCCAAGTCTGAAACCAAGTGGATTTATTTTTTGTCCCATATTGCCCCACTCGCTTTTAAACGGAAATTACTAGGTAAATACTTTTCTCGATTATCTAATGTTTCATATGTTTTTTTATAGGAGGATATATCTTTCAATACAATAGTTATATGACAAGTGGGTCTTTTTATCAGATAACTACGCCCTCGAGCTCGGGGTTTTAATTTTTTCCTGGTAGTTCCTTTGTTGACTTCCGCTTTCCAAACGATTAAATCTTCTTTTTCGAATCCTCTATTGTGTTTAGCGTTTGCTGCTGCGGAATAAATCAATTTAAAAATAGGATAACATGCTCGATAAGGCATTAGTTCGAGTATCATAAGCGTTTCTTTATAGGAACGTCTGCGGATCTGATCAATTACTCTTCGCGCTTTGTGAACAGATATAGGTAAATATTGGCCTAAAGCAGATACTTCAGTCAGTGACTTTTTTTTTCTCATAAGTTTTACCTCTGCATTAATGAAGGATAAGCATCTCTATTTATTAACGACGAGATCTATTATCGTTTTTTGCATGCCCCCGGAAATTTAGAGTAGGGGCAAATTCTCCCAATTTGTGGCCTACCATACGATCTGTTATATAAACAGGCAAATGCT
>JAPVLV010000042.1:17500-20000 GCA_029168935.1 Oxyria digyna | reverse complement strand
TCGACTTCGATTCTTGAATAATCCACATAACTTCTTCTTCTATTGTAACAAAAGATTCCCTTTTTCTATGGAAAAGGCCCGTATCAAGAATTATGATTTTACGTATCGACAATTCCTCAATATCTTGTTCATTCGCAACAAAAAATTTTCTTTGTGCGTCGGTAAAAAAAAACATGCTTTTTTGGAGAGAGATACTATTTCACCAATCGAGTCACAGGTATCTAACATATTCATACCTAACGATTTTCCGCAAAGGGGTAACGAAAGGTATAACTTGTACAAATCTTTCCATTTTCCAATTCGATCCGATCTATTCGTTCGTAGAACTATTTACTCGATCGCAGACATTTCTGGAACACCTCTAACAGAGGAAGAAATAGTCAATTTGGAAAGAACTTATTGTCAACCTCTTTCAGATATGAATCTATCTTATTCAGAAAGGAATAACTTGCATCAGTATCTGAATTTCAATTCAAACCTGGGTTTGATTCACACTCCACGTTCTGAGAAATATTTATCATCCGAAACGAGTAAAAAATTGCGTCTTTGGCGAAATTGGCTAAAGAAAGGCGTTGAGAAAGGGCAGATGGGTAGAACCTTTCAACGAGATAGTGCTTTTTCAACTCTCTCAAAATGGAATCTATTCCAAACATATATGCCTTGGTTCTTTACTTCGACAGGGTACAAATATCTAAATTTGATATTTTTAGATGCTTTTTCAGACCTATTGCCGATGCTAAGTAGCAGTCACAAATTTGTATCCAATTTTCATTATATTATGCACAGATCAGCATGGCGAATTCTTAAGCTAAAATGGCGAGCTCTTAAGATCAAATTGTGGGGATTGTGGGCACCGATAAGTGAGATTTCAAGTGATATTTCGTGGAAGTATTTCCGTAGGCTTCTTCGGGTCGAAGAAATGATTCATCGAAATAATGAGTCACCGTTGATATCGACACATCTGAGCTCGCCAAATGTTCGGGAGTTCCTCTATTCAAGCCTTTTACTTCTGCTTCTTGCTGGATGTCTCGTTCAGGTACTTCTTTTCTCTGTTTCCCTAGACTCTAGTGAGTTACAGACAGAGTTCGAGAGGATAAAATCTTTGACGATTCCATCATACACGATTGAGGTGTACAAACTTGTGAATGGGTATCCTAAACCTGAACCGAATTCTTTCTGGTTAAAGAATCTCTTTCTAGTTGCTCGGGAACAATTAGAAGATTTTCTAGCAGAAATACTGGGTTTTGCGTTATTTGGTGGTGGTCCCGCTTATGGGGTCAAATTTATACAGAAGATATTTTTCAATCTCATCGATCTCATAAGTATCATACCAAATCCCATCAATCGAATCACTTTTTCGAGAAATACGAGACATCTAAGTCATACAAGTAAAGAGATCTATTCATGGATAAGACAAGGACAAAGGTTTCCGACTCATGATGAAATAGAATCCTGGATCGAGACCTGTGATTGGTTTTTGGGTAAAGAGAGAGTTTACTCGTTTCATTTCTCCACCTTAAGGCCAGAAAAAGGGATTGATCAAATTCTATGGAGTCTGACTCATATTGATCATTTAGTAAAGAGTGACTATGGTTATCAAATGTTTGAACAAGCGGGAGCAATTTACTTACGATACGTAGTTGACATTCATCAAAAGGATCTAATGAATTATGAGTTCAATACGTCCTGTTTAGCAGAAAGACGGATATTCCTTGCTCATTATCAGACAATCACTTATTCACAAACCTCGTGTGGGGCTAATAGTTTTCATTTCCCATCTCATGGAAAACCAAAACCCTTTTCGTTCCGCCTAGCCCTATACCCCTCTAGGGGTATTTTAGTGATAGGTCCTATAGGAACTGGACGATCCTATTTGGTCAAATCCCTAGCGACAAACTCCTATCTTCCTTTCATTACGGTATTTCTGAACAAGCTGGATTTGAAAATAGTTATTGATGATCTCGATCCTGAGGACTATATGGAAGCGCTTGATGATGTGGATATTGATGGTATTGATGATGATAGCGATCCTGCTAAGGACTATATGGCTGCGCTTAACGATGTGGATGATATTGATGATGATGATCGTGACTCTATTTATTCGAACTTGAACTTGGACTCGGACCCGGAGCTGAGGGAGGAGTATACGGTGGATGATGAGATGCTTAGGTATATCATCGAGTTGGAAATAGACCTAGCTTCTATCAACTTGCAATTCGAATTGGCAAGAACAATGTCTCCTTGCATAGTATGGATTCCAAACATTCATGATCTGTATGTGGATGAGTCGGAGTCCCTCGGTTTATTATTGAACTATTTCTCCGGAGATTGTGAAAGACGGTCCACTAGAGATATTCTTGTTATTGCTTCGACTCATATTCCCCAAAAAGTGGATCCCGCTCTAATAGCTCCGAATAAATTAAATACATGCATTAAGATACGAAGGCTTCTTATTCCACAACAACGAAAGCACGTTTTCACCCTTTCGTATACTAGGGGA
>JAPVLV010000040.1:392500-403070 GCA_029168935.1 Oxyria digyna | reverse complement strand
TACACAATTCTTCTGGTTATGCCTTTTCTTCTTTACTTTCTATATTCTAATATGCAATGATAGAGATGGAGTACTTGGGATCAGCAGAATTCTAAAACTACGAAACCAACTGCTTTCACACCGGGGGAACAACATCCAAAGCAAGGACCCCAACTGTTTGGAAGATATCTTGCGAAAAGGTTTTAGCACCGGTGCATCCTATATGTACTCTAGTTTATTCGAAGTATCCCAATGGTGTAAGGCCGTCGACTTATTGGGAAAAAGGAAGAAAATCACTTTGATCTCTTGTTTCGGAGAAATAAGTGGCTCACGAGGAATGGAAAGAAACATCTTATATTGGATCTCGAAGTCTTCATATAGCACTTTTTCCAATCCTGGATGGGGGATCACTTGTAAAAATGACATAATGCTAATCCATGTTCTACACGGACAAGGAAGTTTTAAAATCTCAGAATGAAAAAGAAAGAGTATAATGCTGAATGGGACTTACCGCATAGTATAAAACAAAAAGAATCATGATTAGTAAATCAAGGCGTACTTTTATTGGATTAGAAGGCGCTTCCAATACTTGCTTTAAATCAAAGAAAGAAGGTACTCCCACGTAGTTCGTCGGTCAAACCAACGATTTTCTTCTCAAAGTAATAGAGAGATCCTTTCTAGTTAGACTTCTATCAATGCAATGAAAGAACCTTCCCTTCCTATTTGTTTGTCTTGTCAGATCGAAAAAAAATGAGACCCCAAAGAGCCCTTCTTTACCACTTTAGGGGGTGGGGGTGAGGGGGCGGTTTACATACAACTGAGGCAAAGTGGTTTATGATTGAATCTCAAAGGCATTCTTATCATTTGGTAGATCCAAGTCCATGGCCTATTTCGGGTTCACTCGGAGCTTTGGCAACCACCGTAGGAGGTGTGATGTACATGCACTCATTTCAAGGGGGTGCAACACTTCTCAGCTTGGGCCTCATATTTATCCTATATACCATGTTTGTATGGTGGCGTGATGTTCTACGTGAATCCACGTTGGAAGGACATCATACCAAAGTCGTACAATTAGGACTTCGATATGGTTTTATTCTGTTCATCGTATCGGAGGTTATGTTCTTTTTTGCTTTTTTTTGGGCTTCTTCTCATTCTTCTTTAGCACCTACGGTAGAGATCGGAGGTATTTGGCCCCCAAAAGGGATTGGGGTTTTAGATCCTTGGGAAATCCCTTTTCTTAATACCCTTATTCTTCTTTCATCCGGAGCTGCCGTCACTTGGGCTCATCATGCTATACTCGCGGGAAAGGAAAAACGAGCAGTTTACGCTTTAGTAGCTACCGTTTTACTGGCTTTAGTATTCACTGGTTTTCAAGGAATGGAATATTATCAAGCACCCTTCACTATTTCGGATAGTATTTATGGTTCTACCTTTTTCTTAGCAACTGGCTTTCATGGTTTTCATGTGATTATAGGTACTCTTTTCTCGATCATATGTGGTATTCGCCAATATTTTGGTCATCTGACCAAGGAGCATCACGTTGGCTTTGAAGCAGCTGCATGGTACTGGCATTTTGTAGACGTGGTTTGGTTATTCTTATTTGTCTCTATCTATTGGTGGGGAGGTATATGAAGGAACGAATCAGTGGATTGAAGAATGAAAGCTCGAAGACAAAGAGAACCGGGCTTTTCCAAAGAATTACTGCAGCTTTCCCACTCCCTTTGATTATCATATACAAAAAAGTATCTTCCACTTTCCTACCAAATCTCTCTGTATTCTGGCACATAAATGAAGGAATCGAAGAGATTATGGCAGATCATGTTCACCACGAAATGACCCTAAATTGGTGCTTGGTCTATTTGAGATTGTTTCTTTTAATCGTAATCAAAGATGTTTTCTTGTCTCTCCTTTCTTTTCCGAACAAAACGAAGAACCTAATGGATCGAACTCATCCTTGGCTGCTAGGACTTATCTAGTCCAATATTTCGCTTTCAGGTGATCTACGACCACCCTTTTTTGGTGCAAAATGGAACGGGTTCCAATCCTGTCATCCCTACCTATTCTTCTCCTCTGGGCAGTAAGGAGGGATCCATTGAGATCGATTCAAATTGGACATACATAATCTGTCATTTTTATGATATTATATATGATAGTATATGCATGCAGGGTGTACTATTGGGTTACAAAAAGAATCCTTTTCTTTACAGTCTTATCTATTGTGATAAGAAAGCGCTCTTAGTTCAGTTCGGTAGAACGTGGGTCTCCAAAACCCGATGTCGTGGGTTCAAATCCTACAGAGCGTGATTCCTTTCTTGTTAGGTCGAATTAGACTGAAATAACTTCACTAACTTGAACAGTAATCAAAATCTCCTGTGGATTAAGAAAGGAGGAGGTCAATCAAAAAAAGAGATTTGTTAATGAATCAAAGGTCCAACTGATCACCACGTCTGTATTGTAAATATGCAGTTACGAATAATCCAGCCAAAGTGAATTAGACCTAAGATGATTCAAAATATAGGTAATATCTATCTATATCTATCTAAAAATATGAATCCGAATTCCATTTAGAGATGCTTTGGAAACATTATTGTAATACGCATGGGAATGTACAATTCCCAGAGGGACTCCGTTTCAAAGAAATAGTGGAACATGCATTATAGACGAGAATCTAAAAGATCCCATTTTCGGGCTAAACAAAATCGATTGTGATCTCATTAATCATGGCACGGGCAGTATCTACTTTGTTCACATTCTGGATACGTATGGCCGGCCATATTATAGGTATGTAGTTCGGACTTTTTTTTTACTATGCATAGGACTACTAAGGTGAAAAGACAGGATGTATTCCGACGAAATGCTATTGATTTTAGGAGGACTATAATGAGGAGGACGACAGACCCACTCACGATCGACTAAAACCTAGTTCACTCGCCGCTCTGTCATTGTCTGATTTTTGGTTGTTTGATCACACTCGAAATTATGTATTTACTTATCGTATTTTTGCCCTTGCTCGGTAGTTCCGTAGCAGGTTTTTTCGGACGTTTTCTAGGATCAGAAGGAAGCGCTATAATGACTATTACGTGCGTTTCATTCTCTTCATTATTCTCTGTGATTGCATTTTATGAAGTCGCACCGGGAGCTAGTGCTTGCTATCTAAGAATTGCTCCATGGGTTTCATCGGAAATGTTTGATGCTTCTTGGGGCTTCTTTGGCGACCGTGAAGTCACCGGATGATTTGCCGAGTAGATAGATGATCCGGACGCGGCTGTTGCTCCGCGGCGATACGGACTCGACCCGCTCCTACCCACCACGGGCACCATAGCATGTCGGGAATAAGGGAGGACATACTGGACGTAACCACTCCCTTGGGGGCTGTGCCGCCCTGCCTTTCGATCGATACACAGTTGAGGAGGCCGATCACGAACGCTACAGGTGTGGGAGCGATCCTAGTCAGGGAAGGCTAAGACGGCGCCTCGCATATGGGTAGCAAGAGGGCGCTTATGCCCAGACGGTGGGGCCTTATGGGGAAGGGCCCAGCCCAATAGGGACAGCACACCCCCCACTTCAAGCGCACCTCTGTATCGACTGAATCACTCTTTTGGTCTAGTCGGTGGAACCGGTGAACCACGCGAGATGGTTAGATGCGTGGGGCAGAGGGCTCGTAGTACGCCCTTTTCTTGATCCAGCCTTTTCTTCGGTAGTTAATCACCTACTAAAAAAAGGCAAGCCTGCACGCTCTATTTGAGACTACTAAGGCGGGCGGGGGACTCCTTCATTAGGGAAGAAGGGGCCTAAGCACGGCAGATGCCGTACACTTGAGTGGCAAAGGAAAGCGAGACCGTACCTCTTTTTCCAGGCCTGTTTGGACATACGGTTTCCGCATAAAATCAAGTTGGTGAGCCGTGTGATGGGAAACCTTCCCGCACGGTTCGGAGAGCACTGAATTCGAATGAGAGGTTCCCCACCACATCATTGCATGCAAGGGTAGCTCCCTCGATTCGCAGATTGGTCCGACTCGTAATTCACTTCTGACTCCGTGTTCGATAGCCCGACCGTAGTGATGTTAATTGTGGTTACATCCATAAGTAGCTTGGTCCATCTTTATTCTATTTCATATATGTCTGAGGATCCGCATAGCCCTCGATTTATGTGTTATTTATCCATTCTTACTTTTTTTATGCCAATGTTGGTGACTGGAGATAACTCTCTTCAATTATTCTTGGGATGGGAGGGAGTAGGTCTTGCTTCATATTTGTTAATTCAGTTTTGGTTTACACGACTTCAGGCAGATAAAGCAGCTACAAAAGCTATGCTTGTCAATCGAGTAGGTGATTTTGGATTAGCTCCTGGGATTTCGGGTCGTTTTACTCTCTTTCAAACAGTAGACTTTTCTACCATTTTTGCTTGTGCTAGTGCCCCTAGAAATTCTTGGATTTCTCGTAATATGAGATTGAATGCCATAACTCTTATTTGTATTTTACTTTTTATTGGTGCTGTTGGAAAATCTGCACAGATAGGATCGCATACTTGGTTACCCGATGCTATGGAGGGTCCCACCCCAGTATCCGCTTTGATTCATGCAGCTACTATGGTAACAGCTGGCGTTTTCATGATAGCAAGGTGTTCTCCTTTATTTGAATACCCACCTACGGCTTTAATTGTTATTACTTTTGCAGGAGCTACGACGTCATTCCTTGCGGCAACCACTGGAATATTACAGAACGATCTAAAGAGGGTCATAGCTTATTCAACTTGCAGTCAATTAGGCTATATGATCTTTGCTTGCGGCATTTCTAACTATTCGGTTAGCGTCTTTCATTTAATGAATCACGCGTTTTTCAAAGCATTACTATTCCTGAGTGCGGGTTCGGTGATTCATGCCATGTCGGATGAGCAAGATATGCGGAAGATGGGGGGGCTTGCCTCCTCGTTCCCTTTTACCTATGCCATGATGCTCATGGGCAGCTTATCTCTAATTGGATTTCCTTTTCTAACTGGATTTTATTCCAAAGATGTGATCTTAGAGCTCGCTTACACTAAGTATACCATCAGTGGGAACTTTGCTTTCTGGTTGGGAAGTGTCTCTGTCCTTTTCACTTCTTATTACTCTTTTCGTTTACTTTTTCTCACATTTCTAGTACCAACTAATTCATTCGGGCGAGACATCTTACGATGTCATGATGCGCCCATTCCTATGGCCATTCCTTTAATACTTCTGGCTTTCGGGAGTCTCTTTGTAGGATACTTGGCCAAAGTGTGACCCGTTAGCCCATAAGTAAGTACTGTGACGAAGCGGCTGTTGCTCACCCGACACGATCGTACGAGGTCACAATTCACTCAACACGATCATCCGGGGTGAACAAGAATTGGGGATCGGATGTGGGCGAAATTCCCGCCAATGGCTGAGATGTTCAGTCGACTCCCTCCCCCTTTGTGGGGGTCCAGACCCCTACGAGTGAGCAGAAAAGGGAGGAGGAAAGAGGCCCTGGTGAACCGTCATAATTAGTGAACAAGTGTAAGCTTCGCTGCCCGACAGTATAGAGTACTGACCACACCGAGGGACAGGCCCTGAAGCGAAGGACGGGAACGAGCGGAATCAATGTGTTCCAATTTCTGGCCTTGCACCGACCATCCAATGGACCGTGGACTAAACGGCCACTGCCTAAAAAGACTATGTCCAGGGGACCGCCGCCCCCCCACAAGGTACATCTTGCGCCTATGGGCCGCTATAACTATCCAAGAAGACACTCGAAACTGGAAAGATAAACAAACCCACCCGGTAGACTGCCAAGCTATAAGTCCTACGACACAGGAGCGGGATTCTCTAAAAAGCCAAGGTCGAAAGTGGCCAAGAGGGCCCACTTGGAGACTTGGGATCTCAGCAGAAAATGCGAAGGTTGCTTAAAGCCGGCCGGGGTCCGATAGGAAAAAAAAAGAAACTAGTTTAGTTCTGATCTGAGTAGGCTCATAATAGGGAATACTCACACCCTGGGAACCGGGGCCTGGCCATCCGTCGTTTGCGGTTGACGTTCCGGCTTTGTCCGTCGACAGTTGAATGTTTTGATTCATGATCGCATCTGCAAACGTTTTCCCGTGGGCCGCCCCAGTCCAGGCATTGATCTATATCACTTCAGAATCAAGGATATAACAGTACTTACCTTCTCCTTGGTGAGTCGAAGTGATATACATCACCTTGCGATCTAGGTATTCTGTTTTTTGTTTCCTAGACTTTTTGTAAAGGGCCTCAGTCTTCCGTTTTTCAGCTTTTCAAAAAGTCCTCTCGAGCTACTAGGCCAGGGCCAGAGGAGAGGAACTATTTCAAGCAAGGATGCTATGACCTCAGACCTATTCCCGATTGCAGAAGCAGAAGGGCGGTTAGACTGGTTGGACAGTTGGACATATGACCGAAGAGCTAGTTGCTAACAAGAACAGCAAATCGAATTCATTAAATGAAATTTGAATAATTAAAATAAGGGAACGGAAGCGCTATTCGTGGACCGATTTCGACTGATTATTGGACAGATGACTCTTTGCCATAGACCAATTGCAAGAGATTCGCATTACCATAAGACAGAAAAGAAGACCGCTCGACCCTTACAGATGAGCTGACAAGGCCGGGGGCAAGTCTTTATAAAGGAAAGAATCAACCGCACTAATTGAGACCGAAGCGCCTATGCTGCATTCCAAACAAGCAAGGAATGAGCAGCTTTAAATAGGGGGAACTTTTGAAAAAGTCTTTTTACTAATGAAAGATAGGTATACTAAAGCACTTATTTCAAACCAAACCTTACTCCATAGGCAACTCGATAACTATCCCTAGTGAACTGGTAACACAATTAAAGAAGAACTGGGAATGGGAGAGGAATGGAATGAGTTCAAAGCCGGGCAGATAGATTTACATAAAATGATTTGTGGACGGATGGCCAATAGCCAATGCCGTTGACCGGGAAGGAGAACATATGACCAGACAGGGCAAGGTTAGTTTACTAAAGGACGGAAACTTTTGCTCAATTTCCAAACAAACTTTTTGCTATTCCCCGAGGTCAAGTTCACGTCATCTATTTTCAATGCCAGCAATCCCCTAACCTAAGGGAATTCGGATTTCAAGTCTTCACTGGATTCACCTGAGTAGATGTTCTCAGTCTTTTTTCCAAAAACTTATGTATTAGCTCGGCAACCCTTATTCAAATGTTCGATTTGCCCCGCTAAGCCTCAGATATTCTAATGGAAGCAAAACTTCTACGTTACGCCCAGCGGCAAAGAGTAGGCGAGGAAGGAAGCCGAGAAGTTTCGGAGGGGTTTTTTTTTCTTTTTCTCCTAAATAGCTCAGGTTCAAAGCTTTTAAGCTGAAGTCTTGGCCTGTCGGTAATAGTCAGAACGAAGAGTTAGAACTATAAGAGGAGGCGCGGACGTCACGGTTCCTTCTTTCATTTTAAAAAAGTTTAAATCTGTAAATCCATAGTATGCGCAGACGAGCGTCTTTATGGGTTGGGCTTTTGCCTACCCCAGCTCTATCCATAGCGTAGGAGGGGAAGAAGCCGATCAGCGGCCTGAAACAGAAGATTCACCAACTTTCCTTGTGATTTCTCCTTCACAATATACAAACTTCTTGTATTAAACATGAGGTATGGTATTTGAAAGCCCTTCTCCCTTAATGAGTTCTTTCCACTTATTAGTGCTGGAAACGGCGTTTCAAGAGAAATTTCGAGATGGATTGCCCGCCGAAAGTTCCCTCTAAAAGGCTATCGGGTTGTCATCGACGTTGACAAAAAAAGCCTCCGCAGTTTTCGTTTAAAGCTTAGCTCGGGCTAGGGAAAGGGCCGACGTGCCCGAGAACCATACATCAATTACCTCAAGGAAGGGAAACTCCCAGAAGACAAGAATCAGGCTGCCAAACTACTAAGGCATATATCAGACTTTTCAATAATGGAGGATCCTCTTTTTAAAGTTTGAAAGAATGGGAAGATGATGTTGTGCGTCGCCACCAGTGATATTCAAAAGACCCTAGCAGAAGTCCATAATGGGGAAGCCGGTCCACACCAAGGGGGCAAAAGGCTTGTTCAACAATTATTGTTTCAAGGATTGTACTGGCCTACTATAGAAGCAGACGCTCAGGAATATGTCAAGAAATGCAGACCCTGCCAGATATATGCCAATGCTATTCACGTGCCTCACAAAAGTCTGAAGCCCATTAGCCTTTCACACTTGGGGACTAGATCTTTCTTATTGGTCCTATCACGCCAGCATCCATCCTCTAAAGGGCACATTTGGATCCTAGCTGCCACAGACTATTTCACAAAATGGGTTGAAGCGGTTCCATTGAAAAAGGCTATCGGAGCAGCCCGATTTCATTTTCTTAAGGAAAATCTTATCTGCCGATTCGGCATACCAGCAAGACCAGCAAGGATAATCTCATTTAATGGCACGCCATTTGTAAACAAAGAAGTGACAGGGTTGATTCAGCAATATAATATAGCCCAGCTAACATCTACTCCTTACTACCTAAAAGGTAACGGTCAGGCTGAAGCAACAAACAAGATCCTCCTAAGGATATTAAGCAAGACCTCTATGATAACCAGAAAGCTTGGCATACTTTAATTTAAAAAGCTTTATGGGCATACAGAACCTCCCTAAGAGAAGGGCACCACGCCATTCAACCAGGTTTTTTGGTAAAATGCTGTCCTGCCCATATTGATATCTTATTGCCAGCCAAAAAGCTTGCAAAAGAAAGTGAATTGCCCAGAGAGGACAGGATAGAGCTCCTGGAGGAACAAAGAGAGAAAGCAGCACGCTGCTGCTTATACTGAAAGAATCGCGTCAGCCTATGATCGAATGGTCCAGTCCACCCCAGAACATTAAAAGAAGGAGACTTAGTTCTAAGGGCTGCTCAGCACATAAGGCAGAATCAAAACCCACTTGAGAAGCTAGTCGCCAGAAAGAAGCTCACTCAGGAAGATAAACAGCGAATCCAGTCGGAGAGGAAGCATCAATCAGCGCATAGGGAATCCGGTGATGGAAAGAGTGCTCAAGAGCAGCCCCCGGTTCAATCGATAGGCCGAAAGCGAATGTAGACAAAAAATATTTATGAATTGGGTTGGGAGGAATAAATGTTCCCATCCCCACGGAGTGATTGATGGAATCGAACAGATTCGGTTGGGTCGACCTTCTCTATTACCTAATTGCCCATCTCTCGTCCTTATCCCTCGTCTGCGGGCACTACCCACAATTAATAGTTCCGGTCCGGCTAGAGCAATGAAGGGAGTTAGAGTGGGGTCTTTCCTTGCGCCCAAGGCGTATCACGGATATTAGGCGGCAGCTAGCCATGACCAATAAGAACATGTTTTATCCTACCCAAACCAAGCATATAAATGAGTCGATCCCATCCCGAATCCAGCTGACCCGACTCCCCTTTTCTCTCCCCTCTTCTCTTTCCGAGACGCTCTGCTTCTAGAACCCCAACGCTTCTAACTAACAAATTTCACTCTGTTATCCCCCCAACAAATCCAGAACTGAAATATCCTATCTCCTACTCTCTCTCTTTCGAGCGTGAAAATGAGTAGCAGAAGGGTTTTAGCAAGATTCCAAGTCTTGTAAGGGACGATCGGAGCTCCGGGAAGCTTTTTCGTTGCAGAATCGAAAAACCATGCCGAATTCAGTCGCGGATGCTGGAAGGAAGAGGAAGAGAAACCCTAAGCTCTTCTCCTTCCATTCGTTCTGCGATCCAGATTGCCCCGTTATCTCATCGGAATCCTTCTGAGACAGAATCCGGCTCCGGGAATGCGCTGAGATCGAGGACTATAACATCCGCTCCATGCCCGTTTGGTGTACTCTTCTGGTTCAAGGGAACAAGGGAGGTCTCTTCGTCCCTCTCTACACCACCGAAGAGACTGTCAAGCATTCCGATCAGCCCTATTGTGATCACTGTCGATGTTGCGGTAAGTTTTCGTTCTTGTTTGTCTCGAATTTAGGGTTTTTTAACTACGAATTTCGAAACTCCTGATGTGCTTGTTTCTTGTTCTATAGGACGGAGCCACCATTTTGTATCCAGAAGGAGGTACCACACCATAATTCCGGCAGACGATGAGTGGAAAAAGCCTCTGAATGAAAACGCTTTAGATATTCAGAGCCATCTCCTGCATGGAATGGTCCATTCGAACGGGTTCGGTCACTTGCTCGGTATCAATGGGATTGAAGGCGGGTCCAAGCGCCTTCATGGGAGAGAGATTATGGATCTTTGGGATCGAATCTGCACTCACCTGCATACTCGTGAAGTTTTGCCCTAAAAAAACGAGACTAGGTTAGTAATTCGATGGAAAATAAACAAATAGGATAGACCTGTTTATCCTTCTTGCGAGAAACCTATTTTGGTTGGCTTGAAATCTTACGATATTTGAGAACTTGGCGGTTTGTTTGGGTTAACCTGATTAATGTTCAGTTTCTCTCTTATGATGAGCGATTTGAATGTTGCTTTTGTAGGAAAATAACTCTGGAGGATGAATCACAAAAGAGGTCAATGGATCTTAGGCTGTTGCATGGTGTTGCATATGGGCATCCATGGTTTGGGAAATGGGGCTACCGCTTTTGCAGTGGG
>JAPVLV010000040.1:377500-387500 GCA_029168935.1 Oxyria digyna | reverse complement strand
CTTCAATCACTTTCTGCGTATTAGTTGAATTGAAAAGTTACATCCAGCAAAACTCACTCACCCGATAGCTAGGCGGAATGGTGGATCGTAGCATGAGGAGGCGAAAAAGCGACCTGTTAGGTTTAGGAGTGCAGTTAATGGTCTTTCTTCTGTTCGTTGGGTCCGCCTCTATTCCCATATTTAGAAGGGACGGAAGGTGCAAGCCCTCCATTAGTAAGTTGTGTGGTTCTTCCATCAATAGCCATTTTCGAGATAGTCTCGAGTTAGTAAACAGAGTTCCACCAAAAACTTCATCATGGAAGTGCGACTTCCCGTCCTTTTTGATGAATTAGCCTCCGCTGTCTCCGCATTCATAATTTGAGAATCTTTCAAGGATAAAATACAAAGTTTCAATGCTGTGATAGAGATTGCATAATATCTTATGCTATCCAGGATGAATTCATCACTTGGGAGACCCCTTCAAGCTCTCTTGTCCCGCGTGCGTCTTTCACCTTTGTGACCTCTTTCTCTAATTCATATATAGCTGGCGCAACTTTTCCATGGACAATGCTTTTAGGGGGGAACTTGTTGGGGGAAAAAGTAGATCCCCGCGTAGATAGAATCCTTCGTTGACACCCTGTCAGTAACAAATGCTGCGATATCATCGAGCCGGTATAGACCTCTACGAATCATAGCTCGCTCAAAGCAACGGAAGAAAGTAGGACAACATCCAGAGAAGAACCCCTCGCCAGATGAGAGAGATCGAAAAAGGCAGCCGGGGTGAGGTAAGAAAGTATTTATAGTATTCACAGGCCAAAGAAACCTAGTTATCCATTGATTTCGGGAGCTTTTGGGAAGAAGTAGATTTCGTAATGGATATGTGAACCAACAGGAAAAGCCGCGAAGTCATTTAATTGAATAGCTCGACTGAGACGGTAAAGGCGCTCGACTCTAACAAGAAGAGACTACGCAGTAGTGTGGCGTGGTTGGATCTCTAGCACCACTACTTTTGTTTCAGAACACCTTGGTGATGAGGCACACAAAGGGTCAGAGGAGGCCAGACGTACCGGACTAAGGGTCCGCGGGAAAACCTTATGAACGAAAGAAGGAATCCGTGAAGCCGAGTGACGAAGTAGCTCGACCGAGGCGAACCGTGTAAAAGTAGGGTTCCTAAGCAAGCGAAGGTGAGCAACAGGGGCTTATACTCCAACTGGTATTTCCATGGCTTCTTCAATCCAGCCATATCTTACCGGCGAGCAAGCGGCAAGCTACCGTTCTTTCGGGTATTGCCTAATTGTGGACCGATCGAAAGCCAACTACAGACAAGTAACTACTTCTTGATACCGGGAGAAAGACGAAATAGGATGGCAGCCAAGAGCATGTCCCAAGTGAGATCGAAGGTGAGCACCATCCGGAGCAGAGGCTGTTCTTTCCAGGAAACACAGACTTTCTTTCAAGAGTTCTAGTCGCGCCTCTCCACTCTAACAAAGTAGTCCATCTGAAAGAAAACGTGGCTTTTCTATACAAATGGTGCCCATTCGGCTAATGTTGAGTGTCAGGCGAAGCTACCCCCGTATCAATGCGACCAGGGAATCGATGGCACGTACCGTTGTCAGTTACCAAGTAAAGAGAAATCCGCAGCAAAGGAAACTACCTATCTGACTTGCTAACCGCTGTGTCAATCATAGGTTATGATCATCTGAAAGAAAGTGAGTGGGCACATGAAAGGTATTTCAACAAGGTACACCCTGACAGATGAAGAAAGTGCTTTCAAAGCCCCAGGCCTCATCTCCCACTTGATTGGCTTCACTCTGCTTCTCGCGATTCTATTCTTTATATTTACCGCACAGCTATCTGACTAAATTAGTAGAGGAGATGAAATCGTTCGACTGACAAGGAGAGGAAGCTGTAAGTGAGAGAATGCCCTCCGGCATGAGCGGAGTCTTCAAGGCTTTAGATTGATTGAATAGTTGTTAGCTTGATTAACTCCCGTTTGTCTTAACTCCGCTTGATTGATTGAAAAGAACCACTGGCTTACCGCTCGCATTCGACTGGACTGAGAATTTTGTATGGAAAGAAACCCTCAACAGAAAGTGTCTTCTGATCGCTTTCTCCGTCTTCTCCTGCTAAGGCAGCACCCCCAATCCATATCAATTCCCATGCTGCTTCTCAATCAAAGCAAGAAACTAAGCAGGCGGATTCCCCTCATCTTGCAAGTCGGGGCAGTAGAGTTGATCTCAAAGAGCAGCCTCCCAGAAGCAAAGAAGGATTTCACAGCTTTAACAACCAGGTCACCGACAATGCCCCAAGCTCTTATAAAGAAAAGGCTATTAAAGCCATCTGGCCCCAGGGCTTTATGGGGCTTGAGAGAGAAAAAACTTCTCTGATTTCACCCCTCTCCCCCATCACAGAGGAAACTGCTAGCACTAAGGTACCTAGCTTTGCTACAGCCGTTAAGGGGACATCCTCAGCTGCAGTTAGAGGATCTAGTTCTCCAGATGGTGCTACCAGCTATGCAAATGCAGTCAAAGGACTAGTCTCAGCAGAGAATGGAGAGAAGGGCTTAAGAGGTAAGACTTTGACTCCTATGGACTTCAGTTACATTAAGCCGGTTATAGAGAATGGTAGGCTTAAGGTGATGCCCCCATCGGAGGTGGCTGCAGTAGGTTGTGAGGAATGGAAAAATACCCTGATTGGCTACTTCGTTGGCCAAAAATAGCATTTTTCGGTGGTGAACTCGATGCTGATGAAACTCCTGCTTTTAGCGACTCGGTTCCTATTACAGACAGGTGGTCCCATGCAAAGCTTAATTGTTAAGTTTTGTCAATAACCGTTTTTACGCCTGGGTGGAAAGTCTAGAGCCGCTTTAGGTGGTAACCATACGGGCACCGCCTCTTGACCTCTCGTGTAAAGTATATTACACTCGTTTTACCCCACTCTCGCTTCTACGCTCCTAACGCCTAGTTGCTTCGAGCCTAACCCCTTGCTTGCAACAGAAACAATACCCGGAGAAAAGTTTCTACGCCTGTAGCCCCTACGCCAAGCCCCGAAATAAAGAAGGAGGTTAGCCATCACGGGGAAGTGCAGTAAGTTATCTAGGATATGATAGATCAAAATGGAAGGAGCGACCCTTGGACCTATAACCTTACCTTTTTTGGGCTCACCCCTTTCCTACTCGCTTGATCTTGATGACCAAGGACTAGAAACGAAAAGCGAACTTCCAACCCTTGGAAAAACCTGATTCAAGACTTGCTGTACTCACTTTGATGTATTTTAGAATATAAATTCTAACTAGCTTAAGGCTTGCTAGAACTCGTAACACAGCTTATAAAGAATACAAGATAAGATCTCAAGTAAGAGTAAGAGACTTAGTCTAAGAAAGGAAAGTCATTTCGTGAAATGGGATTCGTAGCCAGCAAGCAATAGAGCATCCTGTTGTTATAGAAGAAATTAAATTGCATAAAAGAAATAAGGACCTCGCTCGAAAGCGAAACGAAATGGGGGACACTATTAGGTATGCCTGACAGAGAGAATTGCTTGCAACTACAAGCCCAGATGCACGAATGAAAAGAATAAACGAGCTTTTAGCTCGAGAAGGCATCTTTTGATCGTTGAACTTTCACGCTCATATAGCGAGAAACTATTCCAATTTCTAAAAATAGCTCAGTAAATGAATGGTCGAGCAAGTGGCTGATGACAAGAATACATACCGGCGCGATTTCGATCCAGTGTTTGTGCCAGCCCACTAACCCCAGGCGGGCTTGGGTACGATCTAAAACGATTCCACATGAAAGAGGACCGGACAATTGCCCTTCTTGAGTAATGGGAAGCGGGCTAGTCCCCGAAAATGCCCGTTCATTGTCGTTGGGATGAAAATCTTAGAAGAAACCAGGCTGTTCAAAGCAATCTAACCACGTCAAGGAAAGAGTCAAAGTAAAGCAGGACAGGCCTCTTCTACCGATCTTGACCAATTGCCTAACTAGGAGTTTGGGCTCTTCACCCTAAACCTGTACTGGCTCGATTGATAGAAATGCACGATTTTCGAAAGAGTGGTCTTTATCTTGTGCGAAAGACTTATCCTTGGAATGTCAAAGAAAAGGTCCAAACAGAGCAGTGCCTTCAAAAGGTCAGGGCCTAGAAATGGAACTCTTTTACGAGATTTGAGATTCCGTAAGTCACTTAGTGAATGCTCTCTAAGAAGGAGGAAGAAGAAAATGAAATATGAACAACCGCGCTGGTCGTAATAGATCGACTTTCATGCTAGTTCTTGCTCCAGCATGAAAGTTCCATTTCAGGGAAGAACGACGTACCATGATACTTTCTGTTTTGTCAAGCCCTGCTTTGGTCTCTGGTTTGATGGTTGTACGCGCTAAAAATCCGGTACATTCCGTTTCGTTTCCCATCCCAGTCTTTCGCGACACTTCAGGTTTACTTCTTTTGTTAGGTCTCGACTTCTTCGCTATGATCTTCCTAGTAGTTTATATAGGAGCTATAGCCGTTTCATTCCTATTCGTTGTTATGATGTTCCATATTCAAATAGCGGAGATTCACGAAGAAGTCTTGCGTTATTTACCAGTTAGTGGTATTATTGGACTTATCTTTTGGTGGGAAATGTTCTTCATTTTAGATAATGAAAGCATTCCATTACTACCAACCCAAAGAAATACGACCTCTCTGAGATATACGGTTTATGCCGGAAAGGTACGAAGTTGGACTAATTTGGAAACATTGGGCAATTTACTTTATACATACTATTTTGTCTGGTTTTTAGTTTCTAGTCTTATTTTATTAGTAGCAATGATTGGGGCTATAGTACTTACTATGCATAGGACTACTAAGGTGAAAAGACAGGATGTATTCCGACGAAATGCTATTGATTTTAGGAGGACTATAATGAGGAGGACGACAGACCCACTCACGATCTTCTAAAGGTATCGGAGATTGATTGGTTCGAATCCAATTCGTGAGATGGCAGTGATCTTTAGCTGGTCATGGCTATAATGTACTCTTTTCCTTGGATTCATTGGAACCTTCTTTTTCTTCAGAGCGAGACTCTCCAAGAAAGATCGTGTTTAAATAGTTCAAAGTCAGCGGCAAGGTTCGGAATCGAACTTTCGCTTACTCGACTTATTGCTAGAGAGCCAGCCCTGTCCCTCCGAAACTTGGGCAAGACGTTGCTAACGCTTGACTGAACTCTGCCACTACTCTTCTAAAGCTATAAGCAAAGCAAAAAAGAATGACTCAACAGAAGACATGGCACGGTACTAGGCTTCTGTGCTGGACTTGGATACAGTTTCTTCTTTCTTGCTTTTTCAAGAGATCAATGATGAGCCAAGGAAAACATAATAGCCCGGTCTCTTGCACGACCACTACTTTTCTTTCAGGGAAGACTGAGCTCAGCCTAGACTGAATCCGTTACTCTTGGGAAAGAAGGGGGAAGGATGCCAGGTAGAGTGCTTATGCCCGGGCCTCAAGCCAGATGGGGAGAAAGCGGCCGTTGCACTGATAGGACTGTAATCTAATCTATCTTTCCTGTTCTTTCCTTGCGGAACTGGTTAAAGAGCTTTGGCAAGAGCAGCTTTTGGGCTTGGGCTTTGACAAGACTTGGCTACGTGGAGTAGACCTCACTCGCTCTTTGGCTTGCTCCTAGCTTTTCTTTTGCAGCAAAAACTC
Organism: Oxyria digyna; assembly: GCA_029168935.1. NCBI lineage: Eukaryota > Viridiplantae > Streptophyta > Magnoliopsida > Caryophyllales > Polygonaceae > Oxyria > Oxyria digyna. The sequence goes on along the minus strand of JAPVLV010000040.1, from coordinate 381,848 downwards.
TTCAACTTGTTGGGCAGGCTTTGATACTCTCCTTTCAGTCGAGTACTATCAAAGCTTGCTAGCTGTAGCTTTGTACCTTGCTTTAGCTCTAGCTTCTGCACTTTGCTCGGTTCCATCTCGGAGCCATTTTCAGATCCTCCGAGTGCAAAGCTAGCAGCAGAGATTGTGATTCCATACGCGGATTTAGTCACACTACCTCGATTAGAATCAATTCCAACAAAGCTATAGCCCATTGTTCGTAGCCTCTATAGCTATAGCGAGCACCTGGTCTAGTGGCATACCTTGAAGTTCATATACTGCTCTAGATGCCACTCGTCGATCAACCGGTGGAGAGAATAGAAGCATAAGTATAGGCAAAAGTGGGAGGGATGAGAGAGCAAGCTGGCGTGAAGGCAAAGGCAATAACATCCAAACAAAGCAAGCCCTAGAAATTGGTTGGCAGGGTACTCATTTTCTTCGAAACCTTCGGTATAGGCTGTCCTGGCTCGTTAGGTCCCAATAATCCAAAGGATACAAGCTTCTTAATTAAGGCCGAGTCGGAATTGTTTGTAGAGTCTCTTTCAGTTCAGGTCTTGAATCATTTGTCAAAATTTTGAAGGGAGAAAGACTATAGGGCTAAGAGGAGCTTGGCATATATGATTAGTTTGCTAGGAAGATTGGGCCCGCCCCATCTCCTACTGCATTCTCATTCCGGATTCTAAAGTTGGATTCGCTATTCTCTTTTCCGTCAGTAATTCGAAGATGACCCTTTTTTAGTTGTGCCCTTTCCAAGTTCTTACCCCACCCCGCCTCCTCGAAATAGACCGGAAGGATTATAGATAATAGCCTCTTTGGGTGAAAAAAAAAGATTTGGATAAGTTAGTTGGTAGGTCAAATGGTTTCTTGAGGTAAAGGACCTCCATCCTTACGGGGGTATGATGAAAAGCTCTCACCAGGATTGTGTTTCTAGGTCGATTGAATCAACATTTCCCTCTTTGTGATAGCTGAGAAGCGTTCTAAATACTTTTCGACAAGGAGGGCAAAGGATTGAAATGAATACCTAGGGAGAGTGAAGTACCATTCCATAACTTGATCAGTAAGGCTCCTTGAGAATAGTCTGATCATAAGACTATCTATCATGAGCCACTTCAGCAAGCACATTAGGCGGGTGAGCATAAAAGGATTTCACGTGCGTAAGGGTGGATGTAATTCAGCGCTTTTTTTTCGCTATGTAGGTTCAACTACCTTTTGATGTGGGCCCTCTCATTCCTTCCAAATCTAAAGATCATAGGGTTGAGGACCTCTTCATACGAATCTTTTTCTTTCCTCTTAATGGCTTTGTTATTTAATATACCGTCGGCGACCAAATTGTGCTTTTGTCGATTTCTGCCCAGAGATGGAGAAAAATCTGATACCGTTTACCAAACACCATGTTTTTGGCTTGTTTCAGATTTCCCTTCATAGGCGTTATCTGAATTTGGTACTTTTTACCAAAACCCGTATTTTTCGATTAAAAAGGATTTTCCCTCGTAAGACGATGTTTCAATTCAATCCGATTTACCAAACCCCGTGTTTTCGGGGTAAAATGGATTTTACTTACTGAGATGGTCCAAGAATTTGAGAAAAAAATGAACTTTTGCATATATATATAGATGGAAATTTATCGAATTGGGATAGCACCTTAGGAGAGAAACGGGCTTACAACGTTTTGTCGGTAAGGAGAGTTGAATTGGGTCACATTTCGGGAGAAGCGGAGAAAACCCTAACCCTATTCTCGGATAAGCGAGTTTTGCAGTTATACTATATGCTAATTCTTAAATAAAATACCTCAATCCAAACAAAAGCATAAGGGCTTGCAGTATAGCAGAGAGTTGGAATTGTTTCGTTCGATAAGGGAGAATGAAAGCCCCTACAAAGATTCTACAGTTTTCGTGTTCAAATACTCGAACCCAAGCAAGGAGCTTCAATCTTGCCTCTTTCCTTGAATGGTCGGGCTGGAATTGTACCAAATTGAATGTCCTTCCCCGAAGGGAAAGTTATTTTACCCCCTAAAATACGGGGTTTGATTAAATCGGATTTTACTTATCAAGCAAGAAAACGGGTGCACTAACGCGCTTATCCTTATGCTCGTTTCACTCCTGTTCAAGCATATTGGTAAGGAAGGGGTTTTATCAGGGGCTCGGTATCGGAATAGCAACATCAAGGAGCTTTAGCTTCATTCGTGTCTTACTCTCTTTCTTGTTCTTTTCTTACTGCTTATCTCGTTTATATGCTTGTTTCACTCAAGTTAAGCATATCAGTAAGGTATAAGGCTTTGTTAGGGCCCGGGTTCTGAAGGAGCAACATCGACTTGCTCAAACAGAATGAAGTGAGGAAGCTCTCTCACTCATGGTAAAGCATCCGGGGAACAGTGCTACTTCTTGCTCGCTAGGATCACTCACTCGTTAGCTGGCTTTAACAACAGGAAGAAGAAGAACAAGAAACTGCAAAGGATTTGATGGGAATTCCGGACCTTGAAAAGACCCCAACCGATATACTTTGTCTTGAGGAAGAGATCCGAAAGGGATTTATTATACTAGATTAGATTATGCTTTAGCACAACAGCAGGAGCTACAGATAAGGAATTATCCTTTATCTGGCCCAATCTAAATAAGAAGGTTTTAACCAACGCTAAGGAACGATCGAGTATCAAACCCTCTTAGATCTGCTAAACAACGTCTTTCTCCTCGAACAATTCAAGGAGATATTGCTCTCCCAGAGTGGCTTCAACCCACCGTTTATGAGCTGTAGCTTATCTGAATACCCGATATTGCCTCATATTGTTAAACGGCTCCTTTGGCTCCTCAACAATTTGAAGGTCTTTCCTAGCTACCAGAACCATGAAGCTTCATGCCGAGAAGAGGAACTACACTAACTACACTTATTTTATGCTTATTCCTTCATAGTTGATTCGATATCGTTCGTGATCCTAGCAAGGGAGCACTACCTCCTGTTAAAGCATATCCGGCCGGAAGCTACAGGTCATTGGTATCGGAAGAACAACATTCAAGTATGAGTAGTTCATTACTAGCTTATGTGTTATCGTGTGAGATCCTATCAAGCAAGAAAACGGATGCGCGGTACTAACGCCTCTAATAACTAAATAAGCTTTCGCGCTAGCGCGCTCATTCTTTTGCTCGTTCACTCCCTCAGAACTAAGAAACGGTATAATCAATCCCTATATAGTTGTTTTATTCTCCTCCCCCTTATTGAACAATAACAAAAGGAACAAGGAACAACCACAATCCGGTATTCTTATTCAGCCTAGTTCGTTATCGTTTTAAATCCTATTCCAACTATATCATACTGTTAAAACTATTTCTTATGCTTGTTTGTTCGTTAGCTTCAATAATAGGAGATATTTCATTGAGATTGGGTTGGGAAATAACATCTAAAAGAAGTTCTAGCAAAATGCATAAGAGAAGAACGGGTACTTTGGTCTCTAAGGATGATACCTTGGTCTCGATTGAAGAAGTATCGTATTCGCGGCTTGAACAAGAAAGCGGTGGACCCAAATACGCTCATAAATCCATCCGAGTAAGGAACAACGGGGATCTTGAGTAGGTAACCCACCGCCTACGATCGCTACGAATGCTATGCGGATTCAATTGGGACCGAGCTAGAACCCAAGGAACCATGTCAAGGGGAGTCATTTTTTTTTAAAGGACTAGTGGATTGGGCACGGAGTGTGAACGAGCTGTTTCTGTGTTGGTGTATGTGCTGTATCGGAGCAAGGAAACATGCTTTCAACGTTTTGCCATATAGGGCATTAAATCGAATTGAAACACCATCTGCGGAGTGAAATCGCTTTGCAAGCACTAAGCAAGTCAACTACCTTCACTCCTGAGCAATATCATCAGCTATACTTGCTCTCATTCCCGCTGGTAATGCTATTCCTTTAGAAAGTCAGGAATAGCGGTTTGGTCTAGCTTAGCTCATGAACTCCTAAACGAGAAGATTCCTAGCTACTGAGGAACAGGGATCTCGAATCAATCAATTCCTGTTGTCTTAAAGAAAGCTTTTAGTGCGCGTTGCATGCTTTGTAATAGTATGAACTCATTATGCTCGTCAACTAGGTCAAGCAGGTGAACCCCCTTTCGCTGTCTGTTACTTTTTTTGCCTTCAAAACTGGACGTCAAATGCTATCCGTGAAAGAAAGTCAAGTTCTTTTCCGCGCTAGATTGTGCTTATCGTAGTAAGAGTAGGACCTCTTATCCTTTGCCTAACAGCTTCTCTGATTCCTGACAAAGGGATGAGCCCCTAGGCTTAGTAAAATCCGGCCTAGTCGGAACTATGATTCCTAAGACCTCACTCAGAACTACATTCCCGG
>JAPVLV010000040.1:362500-372500 GCA_029168935.1 Oxyria digyna | reverse complement strand
CCGTGGCGGTACGGTAATTTTCGAGAGCTCGAGCTCCCCGCCCCATCCAATCTCCCGTTGGGTCAAGGCCCGCCATGAGTTGGATAATATCAACCTTAGACCGGTCCATTTAAAACAAAAGTTATGGACGGGCATTTATTAGTTGGACGACGAAGAAGAAAATTGCCGATATGTCGAATAAAATAGGTCCTCTATAGGCGAAGAGCTCCCAGTTTGTCCCCTATGATCCAGCCACAGGAGGCTATCGGTGCCATTTAGCACTCGGGAAACCCATTGGGAATATAAAATAACTTCCCTCAGCGAAGCACCATCCTCGATTCTAGCCTTTTTGCTTACTAGTTCTTTCATGGCCATATCAAGGGCTTCACTAGGAGGGAGCCGATCCTTAATGCCCGGCCATTGTTTTTCGGCCTTACGGAGTTCGTCTCGAATACTGGGAGTATTCAAGATCTTTGTTTTCATGGAAGCGATTTCTTCCTTTCTTTTTTTTTAGCAGCCTGTTTCTGTTGGAAAGGATCGGGTTCTCCTTCCCCCTCCTGCTGCACCATATCACCTCCGATCGCGTAATCTGATCCGTGTGCACCTCAAACGGCATATCGTAGTCCGGGTGTAGCACTCAACACAGGTTCGTCCGTCATCGCCTGCTGTTGGTCTAGCTTTTTGACAACGACTCGACCCTCAGTGTTGGGAGGAGTCTTTCCCCTTAATTAACCGCCGGTAAGAGTTTACTAGTCCCAGAAATGACCTCACCTCTGCGACTCGTTTCGGAACCCCTCCTGCCTTTCGGCGAGATATTCGCCTTTTCTTCAACCTTGGACGTTTTGAATCAGATCATAAATAGATGCGAAGACCCACATTCCCGCTTCTTCGCCCCCCTCATCCTAAGACAAGGGGGCCTCGCCCTCTTGACTGATCAAGAAGACTACGCCTTCCCCCCGCTATAATCATAGAGTAAGGCCCATTTAAACATTGGGTCTTGAAAAAAAATTGTATAAAAGTGACCATAGGAGGATTCAGCATATCCTGACTTAAGATCCAAGAAGATACGGGCGTCCCCGGAAGTCCTATCCTTTTGCTTTTTTTTTAAGAATGAAGCCTCAGCCCTAAAACACGAATAAGATTAAGAAGGCCATCATTAGGGCAAACAATGCAATCGCTTCGGTTAGAGCAAAGCCCAAAATAGCATATCCGAATAATTGTTTCGCCAACGATGGATTTCTAGCCACTGAATGGATCAAAGAACTGAATACGTTTCCAATACCGACTGCGGCTCCCGCTAAAGCAATTGTAGCAGCTCCGGCACCGATTAGTTTTGCACCCTCTAACATAGTAGTAGCTCGATAACGGTAATCACGCTTAATTTCTATTCATCATCATCAAACTAACGGTAATCGACTCAATTACATCGAGCCTTTTCTCTGACTTTGGGCATTCTTTTCGATCTTGTACGAAGCAAGAAAACCAAACCTCAATCCCTTGCTTCTTAGACGGAAGACCACAAAAATCTCGACAAACAAAGTGAAGAAAAAAAAGATAAGTAAACAATCATGAAACTTACCGATAATCTACCCTACAATCCGATCTTTCTTCTCTTATGATATTCATAGTGTGAGAGAGAGATCAGTCCTTTAACGCGAGACTTATAACTTATATTAAGATGATAGCACCAAAGCGGATTCACCTGATTCAACAAGGGGCAAGGCTAATGGTTCTAGACTTTCTTATTCTTTCTACTCTCGGTCACTGAACTAGAGGGATATTGAATTGTTGCGGGGTGGTTCCCTGCTCCCAACTCTTCTTATGGCCTTCGTGCCCGGGGATAACATTTCTCGCTCCTTTCCGGTTATGCCGGTAACAATTCCATCTTTGGAAAAATGAAACTCGTTGGCAGAGGGCCAAAGGCCATCACAGAATTTACCTACCCCACGCCCCACCCGAAAGAGATGAGCGAGGAGCGATCGAGTATGCTCTTCCGCGAGATCTTTCTTTCCTTTCTCAGTTAGGCAACAAACGAAAGAAAGGCAGTGCAGGTTAGGGAGAGAACAAACGAAAAGGGACATCACAAACAGAGAGGGGGGTTTGATCGGGGATAGACGGGAATGGAATGCTTTCTGTCAGTTACTAGTCCAAAACAATTCTATCAGGCAGCAAGGGAAGCAAGGTAAAGGGAGGTAGGGAGAAAGAGATTGAGTGGTAGCGATCCCTCATTCCATTCTTCTTTCATTCATTATTAGGGAAATCATCTTTATTGCTTCTAGGCTTTCGGGGAATCGCCCAAAAGGGATCATTATCTTCCAGACTCCACTTTCTTTAGGAGTTCACCTGCTATTCGTAGATCGCACTCTTCCGGGCCTTCTTAGTAAGACAGTTTATTACTGGTCACCGAGAAAGTAAAGCGAGAGACTATAACAATAAAAAGGCCTTCGGCAGGCTCTTTCCTAACACAAAAACTCCAAACAAAACTCAGGATAGAGTACTATTCTATCTCCTAATTCACTTGTAAGTGTTCTAGAGTCTTGCTACTAGTTGGTTTCAAAAGTGAAGTGTTTTCCCCGTAAAAATGGTTGCAAGTGAATTTCCCTTAATAGAGGAGAATTCAAATTGATAAAGTTGCGTTTTATATAGCTGTCAAAAATTTTCACAACTCAACAGAAGCAACCAAATAGGGATGCTTCTGAGACAAGGGAAGAAGATGCTTTACCGAACCGAGGGAACTCACCTTACTTGACTTCGACTACTCGTTACTTCGGAAAGTGGGGAACTCCTTTTCCCTGGCCTAGCAGAGTTGGTTTTTTACTCCTTAATTCCAGTCTATTCGGAAAGCAGGAAAGTCTGTCTTCGTGTCTATTGGATCCTATCCTCTTGGCACCCGTCTTTCAAGGAGTTGAAGCTAGGAGAGTAGTTGATGCTTGACTTCGGGAGTTAAGGTTTGGCAGACATGGCACGGAGTTTACGAGTGAAGCTACTCGACAAAAAGGTTTTGAAGACTTGGCAAAAACCCGAGGCACCAATACCAGGGTATTCCTATCTTTCTAGCCACGGGGTTCTCCATCGTTAAGCCTAGCTACAGAGTCGTTTAGCTTTGAAAGGGAAGAAGTAAGGATGTGAACCCAAGGAGGAGAGGTTAGAACTAGACTAGCTCGACTAAAGACTAAGGAAAGACGGTGAAGGGTAGATCTTAGACCTTCAGCTCAATCACAGGTAGGGTGAATAGAAAGAGGCAATCCCATTGAAAACCAGCATCTACGGACTGTACAGCGGAAGAAGTGTCGAGGTTATTCTTCAAGCACGTGAGTCCCATTTTTGGGATTACCACGGAGCATTATTAGTGACCGAGACTCACAGTTCACGGGAAAGCTGTGAACGGAACTCTGAATTTGGTCAGAGTTGCATTTCTCTACGAGTTTTCATCCGCAGACAGACCAAATCCCCATTTCAAAAGTGTCCCTTGGACGACTTTATTTTATGGGAGAATGGCAACCGATGATTGTTCCCTGCAGTGGTAGAACCTCTTGAACCAGGCTTTGGGAACTTGCCTTTCTCTTTCTTCCCTAAAAGGAAGCTATTAGTGCCCAAGTCCAAGCACGGGTCCCGAAGGGTCGACAAAGGACAGATACAGATGTTGAGATTCGGTGTCGATGAGGACACGCGAGATAGCGCTATTGCCGATATAGGCAACGATAAGAAAAACCCTTATGTGAGGAGAAGCAATGCCATCTGGTAAGTCGTTGTCCGAAAGATAGATAGCCATGGGAGTCTTTGGGCATTGCTTGAACTAAGTCAAGCTTGGATCAAGTCTTTACAAGACTGGCTACCTAGAGCTTAACGCCCTCACTGCACACTTTCTAACTATCTGTCGGCTGCGTGCTATCGGAGAGAGAACAGCAGGAGGTTCCGTCAAATTTCCCACGCACTCAATTCAATGATCAAGCAACGAATCTCTTTTTTCTATACGAAATTTTCCAACTACTATTGATTAACCGACCGGTAATTCATCTGCAGCTCAGACCGGCTACTCCTGTAAGCAAGGTTCGCAAGACAGTTTGTCCATCCTATTCTTCCTAAGGAAAACTTGGCGCAATCCCTTTCTATCTTTTCTACCATGTCATGAGGGCATTCGATGAATCAACAATTTCATTGCCTTCCTTTCCTATCCTAGTTGAGCGAAGAGATCCAGAGTTAAGTAACCCGCGCCCGAGGCTCGGAGAAAAAGACAAGGAGCCTAGATAGTCCAACTAACTCGTCCTCTCTTTGGATCTTGTGTACGTAGATGATAGCCTAAACCTTCCAATCCCAGTTCATTGGGAAGGTTGTTATGGGATTCATTGTATATGGGGATTTCACTAGTCTACTAGATTATAGTGGGTAAGGTGTATTGTCTCTCCTCATCTAGTCCCCTTCCAGTAGTTAACTAGGTTCCTTTGGTCCTATGTCTTGGGATTGGTCTCCCCATGACGGAAGTCAAGGTGGGCTTTCCACTCAATAAGACAATCCAATAAATTGGGGACAGTGATCAAGCCTTTTTTAGTTATCCTGTTTTGGTTTTGGAAAGCAAGCCACAATCAGATCAGTTAAGATAGTTTGAAAGCATTCTATGAGTTAAGGAGGTGACTAAGCAAGCCCTATTGCAGTCCTAAGGAAGTAATAAGTAAACTCTCCTGGCCAGTGAGTTGAAAAGCCAGGAGTGAAACCTTCATTGAAAGACTCATGATCGGGATAGCCCAGCTAGCTATACGCTTTTTCACCTGGTGCAGTGTACTCGGACTAGCAAGTGGAGCTCTGTCTCGCTCTTCTTCCTCAAAGCCTAAGACTGACACTGAGATAGCAAGCAAGGAGGGAGTATCACTATCATCCGCTCTCTAACAACCTAGCCACTTACTGGGATAGGAACTACTCGGATAGCTTCCTACTAGCGCTAGTAGGATTCCTTCTGTGTTTAAGAAGGAAGCGATATGTTCCAGCAAACGACGAGGAGCTTATAGGGCAGCAAGGAAAAGTGAGCTATCTTCTCTCCGAGCCAATTCGTTTGATAGCCTTTCATTTAAAGAAAAGAAAGTGAGTTTTCAGGTCTTTCAGTCCCTTGATTTGTATCTTAAGCGAGTAGGGATTTTAGGAAAACCATAAAGTAGGTGAGCTAATAGCATGTGAGCAAGCCAGTTTCCTTTCTTTTCGTTTGAGTTCTATCTTCCCCGAGGAGATTTCCAGTAGCGTCTTTCTTGCTTCCTTATAAGCTATGCTGGGGTTAAGGGTAAAGGTATACAGGCTGTTACACCTTTTTCACAACCCCACACCCTGAATGAAGGGTTATTTCTTTTTCGATTGACTGACAGAACTTCGTTTTTTAGACGGAATAAATAAAGCGTGACAAGAAACAAAAAAAAGATATTCATGTTTGAAGGGGCTAAAGAACTGCTAGAAACAAAATGGATCCAAATCTTCTTGTGGGTTCTTTCTCTGCTAATCATCACTTATTTACTCATCACTTATATGAATAACCATGAGTTAGTTCTAGACATCGTACAATTCAATAAACAAAAAGGAGTGGCGATGTCACCGTGAGTAGGACTCCGGCCATAGCATAATCGACAGATCCAAGATGTACTTCTACAGGTAAAGGGAGTTCGAATAGATATTGGTTGGACTTGAAAAGTTATCAATCGATTGACAAGTCCAATCCCAATATCCTGATTTCTAGCGGCAATGCACCGCGGGCCCATATATATATCGTCTGCTAATACACGACCGATTAGTGTTTGGATAAAAATGCGTTCCGGTAGCGTCCCGTTTTGGGGACTCACAGAAATACCTCGGATGGTGCCACAATCTCTTCTACGTACAACGATATGTTGAACTACTTCAACAAGTCTTCGCGTGAGATATCCAGCGTCTGACGTTCGGACAGCAGTATCCACAACTCCTTTACGGGCCCCGTAGCAAGAAATTATATATTCTGTTAAAGAGAGTCCTTCGCGTAAATTGCTTTGAATAGGTAAATCAATCATTTGTCCTTGTGGATCCGACATGAATCCTCTCATGCCTACTAATTGGTGTACCTGAGAAGCATTTCCTCTAGCTCCTGAAAAAGACATCATATGAACTGGATTATAAGGGTCAGTCATCCTAAAATTAGGATTCATTTCTTGTCGCAAATGTTCACTTGTAGCATACCATATCTCAATGGATTGACGTAATTTTTCTACCGCATGTATATTCCCATAATGGTGGTGTTTTTCCAAAATCAAACTTTGTTGCTCAGCATCTTGGACTAGCCATCCCTTAGAAGGTATTGTTAAAAGATCATCAATTCCTAATGAAATAGATGTAGCAGTGGCTTGTTGGAAACCGAGAGTCTTTACTTGATCCAGGATGTGTGATGTATATGCCATTCCAAAATGATCTATTAATCTGCTAATAAGTCGTTTCATGGCAATTCCATCTATTACTTTATTGTGAAAGACCAGATTGGCCCCTTCTGCCATAAGTACCTCCATATTCCGCTGAGTGGGATTCGACAATGAATGGGTTTAAGTTAGTGATTGGAAAACTTCCTTTTCTAGATCTTAATTCACGTATAAATTCACGAACTATGATCCTAGTTGAACTGGGGCGGGCCGAATTTCGTTGGTATCATAGAGTTACTTAGCGAGATATGATTAAGTACCATATGAGCAGGCTCGATAAAATCCTTGTATAGCTTCTTCAATTTCTCGATAAAATGAAATATGACCAACGGTTGTTCGAATATATATAAAAAGAATTTCCTTTTTTACACTTCTTACTATTAAATAGTGCCCATAAATCTCATGATAGGTACCCAACGATTCATAGTGAACTTCGATGGGAGCTTCTCTTGAAACAACAACACGTTGATCTAGTTGCCACCGGAGCCATAAAGGACTATCTAAATTGATTCTTTTTTGACGATAAGCCCCAATTGCATCATAGGAATTACAAAAAAAGGGTTCTTTCATATACTTATAATTATGATCGTTCAATTTTTCATTTTTATAGGTTCGTCGACTCCATGGATTATATCTATTTGCACAAATGCCTCGACGATTCCCACCCGTTAATACATAGAGCCCAATAAGCATATCTTGAGTTGGTACAGAAATGGGATCCCCAATAGCCGGAGACAAAAGATTCATATGAGAAAACATAAGTAAACGGGCCTCCGCTTGGGCCTCCAAAGATAAAGGTACATGAACAGCCATTTGATCCCCATCAAAGTCTGCATTGAATCCTTTACAAACCCATGGATGTAAACAAATAGCGCGCCCTTCCACTAAAATGGGTTGGAATGCCTGTATGCCCAATCTATGCAGAGTCGGCGCTCTATTTAATAATACAGGATGCCCCCGCATAACTTCCTGAAGTCCCATACAACGGGTTCTTTTTCCCGAATTTTACTCTTAGCAACTCCTATGTTCGAAGCAAGATCTTGTCTAATTAGACCGCGAATTACAAATGTCTGGAAAAGTTCGATTGCAATTTCACGAGGCAATCCACATCGATGTAATGAAAGTGAAGGGCCTACGACAATAACGGAACGCCCTGAATAATCGACCCGTTTGCCAAGAAGAGTCTCCCGAAACCTTCCCTCTTTACCTTCAATTACATCCGAAAATTTTTTGTAAACCTTATTATGACCATCCCTCATTGGTTGTCCGCGTATTCCATTATCCAGAAGTGTATCTACGGCTTCTTGTACCAATTTATCCTGGCACATTACTAATTCTCCGGGCGTAGATCTACTTGTTGTTAATAGATCAGTAAGAGTATTGTTCCGATAGATAACTCTTCTATAGAGTTCATTAATATCTGAGCTCATTAATTTACCTCCATCGATCTGAATGATCGGTCTCAATTCGGGAGGAAGGACTGGTAATAGGCACAAAACCATCCATTCTGGTTCTATATTTGTTCGAATGAAATGCTTAGCGAATTCCATGCGTCTAACCAAAAAATCCCTTCTTCTTCCAACTTTTCGATCTTCCCATTCATTTCCAGTAGGCCCTTCTTCCCCTAACTCTTTCCATTCTGTCAACGAAGAATCTAGAATAGTTCGCAAATCAAAATCGGCTAATTGTTCTCGTATAGCACTTGCTCCAGTAGATATTTCTCGATTTCGAAAGGTATCGAAGCCTTGGGTAGTAAAAAAAAGTGGGATGCTATATTTCCAAGATTGGATTTCATATTCGAATAAACCTCGTAATCGTAAAAAAGTAGGTTTTTTAGCTATGGGCCTAGCAAAAGAAAAATTGGGATAGGATCCTATACTATAAGATCTCCCCCCTTCAAAGCCGGACGTGAAAGTTTCCTCTCATACGGCTCAAGTAGTTACAGCAAAAAAAGTAGTTCTCGCTTTCAAATGATAAATTCTGTAAAATCAAAATACTCAAAGCAAAACAAAAGATCTACTCCTTACTCAAGTTCCCGTGGAAGACCAAGCAACATTTCATTAATCCATTCTTCCTTTTAATTTTTTAGATTTTTGGAATTCTTTATCAAAATTCAAGTCAAAATGAAATGTGAAATTCTTGAGTAGTCTACCTCCCCTCGAACGATGAATCCCCTTAAAGAAAGAAAAAAGGCAGGTTCTTGGAATTCATAAGATAAAAGATTTACTTGTCTATGTATCGTTTCCTTTGATCTTTTAGGTCACGACTTCACCTCGACGGTTATACCACGACGCCCTTAAGCCTATATGCGATGGATAGACTCTTGTAACCATGACATATTTTCTATTTGCTTGCGTGAACATAATTTATTTTTAAACGACGGAGAGTGGTTAATTCCACAAACAAAAGAAGTCTTTTTTACGAGGTACAACTAGAAATTCAAATTTACTTGTTACGAAATCGACCATGGATCAATTCCCTTTTTATTTAGGAGTATTGAATACACCCATAATTCTGAGCTTCATGTTACTCTTACCAAGAGACATGTCAGAGCCGGGGCATCCCAATTTGATGGAATGGGATAACAGTTTCTCATTTCGAATCTGTAAAATCAAAATTTCGATCAAATCACACATCGCAGTAGACTAGGCCCTCTAATTATTTAAGAGGTTTCTCTAAAAAATTCGCAATATAACTAGGAAGACGCTTCAAATACCACACGTGAGTTACTGAGCACGCCAATTTTATGTAGCCCATTTGATACCTTCGTATTCGAGAATCAACAAATTCGACTCCGCATTGTTCACAAAATTTCGGTTCGTCTTTTTCATCTGCGATTACTCGAGAATTTCCACAAGCACAAATTCCGCTTTTTATAGGCCCAAAAATTCTTTCACAAAATAACCCGTCTTTTTCTGGTTTATTAGTTTTGTAATGAAAAGTATAGGGTTTTGTGACCTCTCCAACTATCTCTCCGTTCGGTAGGATTTTTGTGGCCCAAGCACTTATTTGTTGGGGAGAAACGAATCCAATTCGGAGTTGTTGATGTTTATACTGATCTATCATAGAAGACAATTTTAAATTCATTCCGATTAAGCTTCCACCCTATTAATCTGCAAATTCTTCTCAGATACAAGGAAATGATTCAGTTCCAGAGCCAACGATCGTAGTACCAAGTACTTCCTGGCGAGCTCTAATATGATCCGATTTGTAAGTAAGCATCTCTTGTAAAATATGAGCAACACCAAATCCTTCGAGAGCCCAAACCTCCATTTCTCCTACCCGCAGCCCCCCCTGCTTGGCCCTTCCTCTAAGGGGTTGTTGTGTAACAAGTGCATAATGTCCACTAGAACGTCCGTGGATTTTATCATCAACTTGATGGATTCATTTCAAAATATAAGGATTTCCTATTATAACAGGTTGTTCAAAAGGATCTCCTGTTCTTCCGTCAAATATTCTGCTCTTTCCCGGATACTCGGGTTCAAATACCCATGGGTTGGCTGTTTGCTTACTAGCCTCATATAATTAGGAAAACACTCGTTTTCGCGAAGCCTCTTGTTCATATCTCTCATCAAAAGGTGCTATTCGATAATGTCTGC
>JAPVLV010000040.1:320000-360000 GCA_029168935.1 Oxyria digyna | reverse complement strand
CCCTACCTTTTCGCCCTGTTTGCTTCTCATATCAATGTCGTCTTACTAAAGATATGGGAGGCTACTACCGACCGAGAATTGTGGGCACGGTGTGAAGGTAGTTGAAGCGCCGCTCCGAAGTTACGATCTTACTTATTGATTCCTAGTAGCTACAAAACGACAATTGAGTCGTTCTTTCTTGCTTTCGCCGACTTTGGCTTCGTATGAGACACGGATTAAGTGCACGGATCGAGCTTAGGAAATAAACATAGGTAAAGATTTGCTCTACTTAGTTGCTTGGGCGCCCGAAGGGAGCTCCAGACCTACAGCCGTTACTACACAGTTGCTCTTTCACCTCTATCCGTTTCTGTTTAGCTTGTTTCGTTTGACTTGTCCACAATCTGAGATCGGGGTACGAGAAAACGCACCCTATACTTCCGTATATTCACCTTGAAAACTTGAAATGACCCACACGGCGTGAAGAAAGCAATGTTCATAAATCGGCAGATTGTAATCCTAGTCAAGGCGGATTTCCACCGGCTGACATTCTACTGAAGAGCTACGCCCAGCATGGGGAAATCCAGCTTCGAGAAAGAATTTCGTTGGTCTTTTTTTATCCTATTAAAGATTGGGCTCACCTAGGAACAACCCGATCGTTTTCGCTTCGAGTCCAACCCCGAGATAATATTTCACTTTTTTATTAGGGCGCATTGTGATTCGAGTATTCTGCGGAGCACGCGTGGAGAAAATCAATGATAGCACATTGCAAACAACCCGGTCCGGTAAGCAACGGTCCGAAACACCTCGATCGGCAGCAACGTTTCCTTCGGTCCAAACCAGAGAGAGATAAATTCTTAAACCTGGTTGTCGTCGATAGGTCGAAGAAAGGGAAGCTCCCAATTCAGGGATTGAATTCGATCTTAGCTAAGCAATTTCTGGGCATCCAAGTTTCCGAATGAATGCCACAAATACTCTTCCACTTCCAGCATGTCCCCTTGAGTAGCCATTTCATCCAAGGCCGTTCTAACATACACAGCGTTCTCCGCATCGTCTCTCTTGCAACTCTCTCGTCGAGAATCCCCGAGCTAAAAGGCCCTTTTTTTTGTCGTCGTTCTAGTCTGCACTCTTTCTCCCACCCGCACACCCGGCTTTTCCTAAGTATCCCATCTCTCCACGGATCTCGGATCCGCCCGATTACTGGTATTTCACTTTCGTAATTCTTGCGCGACAACGACCGAACTGCCTTCTTCCGTTTTCCTAAGCGTCTTACTTTTCTTTTAAAGAGCAAGGCTTTCACCCGATTCCGACCTTTACCTTTTCGTTCATTTCGGGCGTAGCAATCCATTAAAGTTCAATGTTCCTGTCTGCAACTGAGTAAGCACCCTTACTTTTGCGGATGATTGGGCTAATGTAGTCCAGAGTCGAGGCTTCTTTCCCTATGACAAGGCGGAGATAACAGAGTTTACTCCCTCAGTTCAGTCTCGTAGCGAGAGGCGTTTCTCTCTTTCTGATCTACGCCACTAATCCTTTTACTTAGAACACTACGAAGTGGGAGCCAGTAGTGGGGTAGGCGAAGCGCTTAGGTAGGATTGAAGCCAACAATCACTTGAGTCTCCATTTGTGTTGGCATAAGTACCCCCTTATTATGTTGGGCGGGATTCACCAATAGCTTGAGTTGGCGATTCGAAGACTCCCCTTCCTTAGGAGTAGCCTCGGGATAAGATTCAAAAGAAAATACAAGAGTAGGAGAAGCCAAAGACGAAGCAACTTAGCTTTCAAACAATTCAAGGACTCTGCTAGCCGATGGATCTATGGCCAATTAATTCATTTCAGCTAGACGAGGGCGAAACGGATGACTATATGAATACGGGCTATGACTAGAGGGCCCACCGATGACTAGGTTCATAGACTTCTTTCTAGCTTGTGTCGTGCTGGCAACCAGCTACTTAACCGCCAGTCTATAACTATAGCGCATCTCTACTCCGGTAACTCGAACCTCTTGGAACTCGCTCTCGCCCCTCTCCGTCCCATCTCTGAACTCAAGCCTGACTTATTTCGTATATAAAGATGTTGGTTGTGTTTTCAGTGTACCGTACTGTATCGAAAAGAGATCATTTCTGAGTTCCGCACCCGGACTCAAACCATACCTCGAGGAGAAGGTAGCTGAAAGAGCGCTTCTCCGAGAGACATAGTTCGAAAGGGTGCATCCCACATCCCATTTCTTTCTTGGTTAGACCAACCGAACCCTTCAGTCTTCCTGGTAGAGCAAGAAGTCTCTCTTTTGAGATAGAGAGCAGTCAAAGAATGAACTTAAATCCAATATGAATCTCCTTCGCCCCTTATCTCCGCATCTTCCTATTTATAAGCCACAGCTCACTTCGACGTTTCCAATTTCCCATAGAATCTCCGGGGCTTTCCTGGCCACTATAGTTTTGTTTTTTTATCTTTGTCTGAAAATAGGTTTGATTTGCTTAACTTATGAGAATTTCTACAAATTATTCTTTTATTCATCAAAGCTCATCCCAATCTCCGTCGCGATGACTGCCTTAGCAATCTCCTATCATCTGTATAATGGAGTTCGTCATTTATTTGGTGAATTTTTCACTAAAAAGAAAATCCTTCTCATCATTTTTTTCATCATTTTCATCTGCGCTTTTTTTTCTGTAGGCGCGGTTGTAGCCGATGGTCTACAATCTCACGACTGGCTCGACTTGCCAGCCAATATGCAACCGCGTGTACGTGAACCTCGGGTTCCGGAACCTCCGGTCTTTGTTCCCGAGGTTCCAACACTGGAACCTCCTTTGATTCCAGACGAAGCCAGAAGGTTCGCCCTTTTTAGGAGGATCGGTCTGCAATCGTACGTATTGCAGATACCCTTCGATAGGGTGGTGGCCCTTGTCTTTAAGCAAGCTGACATAGAGAAATTGATGGAGGCTTGCCTTATTGAGGACGGCGTTCCCATAGATCTCTTTATGAATAACTTGAACCGCTTACGTGGAGTCCTTTTCTCCCCTCAGGGGACTCCGCTAAGTCCAGCGACTTTAGATCGTTATTTTCGCGAAATTACCCAGAATGGGACCCGTGAAAGCATTCCTTACCGAAAGGTCTACCGTGCTATTCGAAACTATGACTTATTCATAGATTTACCTGATATCTTCAGGCGGCGGTAGTTCGTTTGGTCTTCCTATTTCTCTTTTTTTTCGGCATGCGAGACTGTGCGAGGGGGGCTCACTGCAAGTCATACTTCGTACGAAATTGAGTTCTCATTTGAATTTCTCTTACATTCTACGTTCCCGAAACGGATTCTATCCAATATTTTACATTTTCTATGATCATCTTTATTTCAGGTATTCGGGGAATTCTCCTTAATAGACGAAATATTCTTATTATGTCAATGTCAATTGAATCAATGTTATTAGCTGTGAATTCGAACTTTTTGGTATTTTCCGTTTCTTCGGATGATATGATGGGTCAATTATTTGCTTTATTGGTTCCAACGGTGGCAGCTGCGGAATCTGCTATTGGGTTAGCCATTTTCGTTATTACTTTCCGAGTCCGCGGGACTATTGCTGTAGAATTTATTAATAGCATTCAAGGTTAAACATGACTCCTAGAAAGTTACCAAAATACGAAGTTATCCTCTTTTTTTTGTTGGCAGGGTGCTCAAGGGCACTTGGTGTGGTCTGATTGGTATATTGGTTGTTCTAAATGAAGGTACTCGAAGTCTGCCAAAACTTCCATTTTCTATCTTAAAAGCCGAATAATATATTACCACCGGATCAAGGTATGGTAGCATCGGTAGAACTCGTCCTGACCCGTGAACGGCCAAAAGAAAGGTTGGGGACATAAGGGTTTATGAGCATTCTCGGGTGGTAGAATGGTGTTGGGGCTATTGAAACTGTCGATCTCCAACGCAGATGTGGGCGGGAGATAGATAAGGCCTGCAAGCTAGTTCTCGACTCGATTATCTTGTATGAGCTGAGTGGTAGACCAATCCTGCCATAGCGAAAGGGGTGAGGGAGAGATGGCTATGTATGTCTATCCCATCTCTTCTTATTTCAATTTCACATAAGAATGAAGCGCGATCCTTGGGCGGATAGTGACGATCCTTTCTTTTTTTTTATGGCTAGCTCCTATACTATAACCGCACTTTAGGATCTAAGTCTGACGGACTGATAAGTTTTGGTAGTGAGTGGGCACTTAGTCTAGTCTTCCAAGAGATCTTCTTCCCTTTATCCTCCTTTATTCAATTGAAACCTACGAGAAAAGAGATCGAAAGAGAACTTTTGCTTTGGTCTCGAGGAATTGTTGAGCGAGGCTTGCTTTAGAGGTGTAAGCACCGCGAGTATCAATCCAGTCAATTTCCTGTTCTATTACTGGTTCCTAACTGATACCGGTGAGCGGCGTACCTAGCCTGTCACACTACGGACCTCTCGACTTAAGACCTTTGGTTCAAAGTAAGAGCCAGCCGTGCTTCTCTTACAGTTTGGTACTTAAGGACTTTGCGCACATTATACTCATTTTAGACATGACGATATACGTGCACTAAGCAACGACAATGACAGACCTGGAAACATCCATTTCGGCTTTAAGACGCGGAACAGAAACAGAAAAGCTCCTGTCCTCTACTTAAAATACAACCACTTCCACTTCAAATACTGTTTCTTAAAATAAAGAAATTCGGAAGTCTTATTCTCTGTTTATCATCGTCTCATCGTCATCGATCGCATTTCCGAAGCGAAAACAAAAATAAGGTGGACTCGAATTCGCAATCAGAGAGTGGGTTATTCAGAAAGAATTCCAAACAGAAAGGGGGAGGAAGAAGCGAAATGCCTAGTGATTCCGATTGGGACATCGCCCCTATAAGAGAAGTACCAAAGAGAGAAAAAAGACCGGGGATTGGATGATCTTATGAAGAGAGTTCTCTTCTTTCATTCATTATTTGACGTAGTGAAGCTCGACTGAAAAGGAGAGGGTGCAAAGGGGAAAGGGGTACCAGCTCTACTGATAGCTTACTGGTCTGAGTCTGGGGGCTTTCTTACTTTAGGGCGAGTGTCTCATTTCTGACTCCTCTCTTCGGCCCAAAGAACTTCTTTGTCTACTGAAAAAATTTCCTATAGTAGATGAACCGTCGGTACTTTGTTGTTGGTTGTGAGCACGGCTTCAATGTTGCCGCGACATGAAAGAGAAACTTCGACGATCTCCCCTCGCGCTTCGACATCAAGCTAAAGTAACTAAAGCACTAGGAACAATTGATAGGGATCTGAAAAACTTTATAAAAATAGAGTCGCTCCCTAAACGACGCGCTACGCCTAGAGCGAATACAATTAGGCCAGAACGGAGTCACTTAGGTGCCATGCCAAAATATCTTGGATACCGGCCTTGTAGAACCAAGAAACTAAGCCTTCTTAACCTTCTCCTGCTGGTTGGTCTAAAGAACCCCGAGAGGCGGATACCTGTAATCAAGTCCTTCTGTTGCCACTAATCCATCTGTCTATTCCATTAGCTAACCGGCTCACGAGATAAGCGGAAACCCTAAAAAGAACCAATGCTTTTACATCCAAGCCAATAGCAGCTCGCCGGTATCCTTCTTATGCTTCTTTCGTTGCTAAGCAACCTCTAAATGAATTTATTCTTTCTTTTATCCTATATATGGATTCGAGGAACCGCGCCTCCAAAAAAAAGGGTAGTACTCTTGATGCCAATGCGGAGCCCGAACCATCTTGATCATCCGATCCGCATCTTTTCTACCAACAGATCTCGTTGTGCTCTGGGAGAAAGCCAACTACGATATGAATCCCTACCCTACTGGGATAAAAATATTTTTAAAAGCCTTGGCTTCGAGTCGAGATCAATTGACTCCTCTTCTTTTGACTGACCGGGGAAGGTTTGCCTGTAATCGATGGCAGAACGACTAACTCCTCCCTTTCTTTTTAGCCCAATCCGCTTTATGATCCCAGTTGGTGCTAATCTATCTTATATCGGGCGAATTCAATGAAAAGTTCTGTTAGGTTCTTAGTAACAAACAGTCTATAGATCGAATCCTGCGGCTTTCCATGCCTATGGTCCTGTCCTTTTCATTCCAATTCGTCTTTTAAAACTTCCCGAAAAAGAGATGAAACGTTCTTAAGATTTTCGAAATATGAACCGGTCGAGGCTGGTCAAGATCAATAGGCCAAGTTACTTTTCAAGCATTTCAATTAGAGTTCCCTTTGTAAGCCCTGCTCTCGGAAAGTTCCCTGCCGAGCTTGTTGAAGTTTTAGAAACCACTTAGCTCTTCGGTCCATTCCCTTCATTTTTGAGGAGGGGTGGTGAGACAGAGCAGAGCTGGAAACGAGTCCTCGGGGTGCTGCTGCTTTAGAAAGCAAATTTCTTCCTTTCTCTTTCCCTCTTGACACCTATGAGACAGAGGAATCCACGCCGGTTGAAGTACAATTACCGGGCACGTCGTATATGGGCCAATTACGGGAAATCCATAGTGGAACGGGTCTTAGTTTCTGTTGATAGAGACCGTGAGTACGAGACTCCTAAACCTGAGAATGGAGTGGTAGCTTGCTTACCTTTCTTAGACGGGTTCATTTTGGATCAAGTATTTGCTTGCGCGATTTGCATGGTTAACCTAGGAATGGCGGGGTGCTTTCGTATATAAGAAAGATGCTTCTTTTCGAGCTCTCTTTCCCATAAGGTTTTGATTGGTCTTTGCTTTACTTAAGCAATACAGAGCAGAAAGAAGATAAAAAGAAAGAAGGCTTTTTGCTGTAGTTGCTTTCATCGAGATTAAGTGAGTGTTCAATCTACTGATCATTGGTAGAAGAAAGAAAATCTTCTAGGAGCTTGTGAGCGTTCACGCTCTCAGTTTCCGATTCCGACACCCCCTAAATGGAAAGCGAGTCTTATTTTATGATAGTAAGAGATATAAATGCGGCGAATCGAGAAAGAGCTTATTAGCTTATTTCAAATTCATTGATAGAGGGAAAGGGAGTCGAGTAGGACTGGTATTAGGTAGGGCAGGTTAGTCCAAGCCAAGATCGGATTCGCCGCTGCCGGAAACAAGAGAGAGTAAAAAGGCAGAAGAAGAAGGGCTTGTGCACTCATAGGTGCTGGAAATCTGCTGCAAGAGAATTGGCTGTTCGGGAGGTTTCTGCAAGTGAATCAGAACACAGAACAGAAAAGGAGCATAGCCTGTTAAGAGGTGCCTAGCGCGGGGTGTGAGGGATATGGAATCTATGTCACTATGCACTAGGAATTGGATTCAAAGGCTAAAGGCTAGAAGGTTTTGCCTTGCCTTGATTAGATTACCTTCTTACTGTCTGCGGGGATTACCTTATTACGCTTTCAGCTTTTCATTTAATGGACAGGTCAAATGTCACTGGAATTCGGAAAGGAAGCTGTGGGGCTTCTGACTGTTGGAGTTAGGTTTGGGGATTGGGTGGTCTTTTTCGGGACTCTTCTGGCGACCCTCTGCTTGCCTTTGCTGAAAGCATTGGCAGCCCCTCAATTCTAAATATTGAACTGGCTGGGATTTCCCATGCTCTAAAAATGGGCCTCAATATGAATATCAACAAGATCATTGTGGAATCCGACTCAAAAATCGCCATTGACATCATCAATGGTAAGGCTAAGCACCTCTTATCGCCCCACGGCATCTGGTTAGGACACAAAGCGTATTCTATAAGAGCATTCTGCCTTTTTCGAAGACAGTCGTGGCACACACGCTATATCCGCGAGGATTCCAAGTGTTCTAATTCATCTCGTTACAGAAGATCTCCCACACCGAACATGCAACTGCTTGTCGCATACTCCTGCTATGCTATTCCGACCTACGCTTCTCATATCGCATCCTTGGTCCTTAAACGACGGTATATTCTTTTTTTCATCTGGAACAAAACGAAAGGAAGAGCCATTGGGCTAACGAACTGGCACGAAGAAAACGACATTGGAATTTGTAAAAGTCCAGAGAAAAGGATCCAATACCAAGACAGAGAACTATCGATTTAGAAATGCTATTTTTAATATTTTTACAGAAAGCGCCCCAAGCGGAAACGTGCCGGGCCTCTCGAACGAACCTACCGGTCGGGTCTTAAGGAGAGCAATCATAGACCATAATTTAACTATAACAAGCCAAAAGAGCGAAAGTAGGGGCCCTCACTCCTACTTTTCCTTCATTGTCCTTGATCCTTTTGACATAACATTCTCGGCCGCTCAAGAGACCGAATATTTCTCTTTTTATTTAAAGCAATATCTTTTTTTAAGTCGAAGAGTGATTCCTGATTTCTGCTCGAAGTTCCTCTTTTGTTAGTATACTCGTGGTACTCGGTAGTGCGCTTACGGCGTGCTCGCAGCGGTCGACTACAAGGCCATATGCCTTGGTATAGTACAGGTGGTGGTCTCTCACAGGGGCGAAGTCAACTAGTTGGGTCCTTACTCTCTGTCTCTGCATCCTGACCGCTTCTTGCTATGGGACCTGCGGGAGTGCCCGCATCTTGCTTTGAATTAGAATCTACTACTCGAAGACCCACATTTCTAGATCCCTCCGTGCTCCCCCCCTAATGTGTCGTCCTCCATGAATGACCTGTATTGAGGAATGTGTCATCTGTATAAAAGAGTAAGGAAGTCATGCCTCCGGGATGGAGGGGGCCACGAGGATCGTGCTTCATCCGCCCTGAAGGAGGTCTCGTCTGAAACAACGAGCCCCGGTTCTCCCAAAAGACCCGGTTCTTTTTTTTTTAAGGATATCAAGGAGAGGGAATGAAGTAATTGAGCTCTACCGATAGGTAGAGGGGATTCTTAAAAGAACTCGACTGAAAGGAGAGGAAGGAGAATCATATGAGTCCTTCAACATCCACAAAGCAGCCTAAAGTCTCGGTTTTAAATTTCTTTTTTGAAAAAAGAAAATGTTCAACTCGTTTGCTTGAAATCGATAGAGTTGAGAAGCGTCTGCTAATCATGGTACGAATTCTCTGTTTAGGTAAGTCTGATGTTCAAGTATCAATGAAAGTCTCTATTTAAGTAAAATAGAAATTACAGCTGTTTAGGTAACAGAATACAATGTCTGCTGGAGGTTCCGATCTTTGCGCAATCATACAATAGCAGATATGTATTGGATTTCACATTTGGTGGGCTTTGCTTCCGGAGGTAGGTCTCGGTCAAATACTAAAAACACCAGGACATGACATCTAATAGTATACGAATAGGAACAGAATCCCCTGCACAAGCATTTACTTCTGAAGATGGTGTGCCTAACGCCCGTGGCGGGGGCAGCAGCACCATAAATGCTGGATTCTACAGTAGAGCTGATCAATATTTTAATGCAAAGTCTGGGCTGAGTTGGGACTTCACATTGGTGAACCAATCCTACGAGTGGGTGGAGAGTGCAATTGTTTTCAGACCTGAGTTGAGAACCTGGCAATCCACTATAAGAGATAGTCTACTGGAGGAAGGGCCCCATCCATATAATGAATTTACCTTTGAGCATGTGTTAGCAAAATTGGCGGTTCTACATTTGACAGTGCCGGTAGAAGGCATAGTGCTGCAGACCTACTAAGCAATGCAAAACCTTCAAACATAAGGGTCTCTGTTCATGCAAGTGTGGAGAGAATTCTACTCGCTGCTACTTCTTCCGCATCTGATAACTCGAAACAGTCAGCCATAAGAGTAGTATATAGCAATGCATTGGGGCCTTACCATCATGCAATGGTGCAACTATAAGATAGAAGAGGTGATACTTGCAGCTGGTGCAATAGGGAGCCCTCAGCTTCTTCTGTTGAGTGTGGTCCTAGGCCATACCTTTATCATGGGGCATTCCCCTTACCCTGCACTTGCCGTGGGTCAATTCAGTTGTCCGCTTCAACTGCTTTACTGATCCAAAAGATGTGGAGACACGTCTTAGCGGCATGCGCAAAATAGGAGAGATGCTGAGAAGTAGATCCATGGGTCAAGTTTAGGACAGGGTCTGGGGAGAGAGTTGTAGGACCTACATTGCCCATCAAATGATATGCTAATGAGTGATTCTATTTCTGCCGCCAGACAGTGAGCACCATTTGGCATTACCATGGGACTTGTGGGCAAAGTTGTGGACCGTGACCTCCGGGTGATTGGTATTAATGCCCTCCGAGTTGTTAATGGCTCAATATTCACAGTGTCCCCAGGAACCAATCCCCAGGCCACTCTGATGATGCTTGGCAGATGAGCCCTTTAAATTATATTCTTCTTTTGCATATATATTTACATATATATAAGAATGCTAGTATCAGAACCTGACTGTAGTATCAATTTATTTTGGCAGATATATGGTAAAGGTAATGAAAAACCGAATCAGATAGGATATTGCTGTAGCGAAACTGATTGCAAAAGAGGGGAAATCGGCCACCAACCACATAAAAATGACCTTCTGGGGAGGTCCGTTTGATATCCAAAAACTGCTCAGCAAGAGTCGGACAAATGGGTAATGGGGTAGAGCCGGATCTAAGTGTTGGCTAGGTAAGCGTCCTGTAGTAAGAGGAGTCGTTATGAAGCCTGTAGACCATCCCCATGGGGGTGGCGAAGGGAGGTGCAAGGCTCGACGAAGTTGAGTTGCATTTCGTTGTTCATCCTTGGGTCAGATCCATAAGCAAGTAAGCCCAAATGCTTTCTTGCCGGGTGAAGGCTCCAACAAACAAACAACGGATAAGCGCTAACGCGCGAAAGCCGTTGTGCGTTAGATAGTAAGGGGCGTTTTCTTGCTGGAAGACATAAGCGACTAGGTATTTCAGTTCCTCCTTTGCTCGGTCGGTAGCAACATTCACTTAAGTTTCACTTGCTTAAGCGCTCTTCCACTCGGCACTTTCAGGTGGAAAGCGGATCGTATAAGCTGATATGCTGATATGCGACATAAGCTGATATGCGATGAAAGGCTCACTTCTTTTCTCTGTCAAGATGTCAGTTATTATGTAAATTGTTTGACACCTGCTGATGCTATAAATAAGCATGTTATATACCTGGACCCGCTTGCTTGTATGGTTTCGTTTAAACCTGTTTTTAGACTGAAAATCCTGATCCGCTGGAACGAACTGAAGGAAGAACTCCTTGCGTAGCCGGGTGGAAAAGTCAAGTGAGACCTTGCACACGGGCTTCCACCGAAAAGAGAGAGTTTCCCTTGAAGCCCTTCTGGGCTGTTCACTGGAAGCTAGACCTAACAACTAGACTTTCAAGAATCTATATAGAAAAGAGAAAGAACTCGCTCGTATTCGGCATTCCTGTGGCATTCTACAGCATCGCGTAAGTCAAGCAGCTATTAGTAACGGAAAGGCGGGGCTAGCAACCGGAGAGGAAAGCACTATTGCCGTACTATATAGCTATAAATAGGTTACCAAAAACGCCAGAGAGACTCTATTCTTGTGGGCATAACCTAGTGCTGCTGGATAGCGTCTTTGTGAACCTAGTTGACTAAAGATAAAGGAAAGGGAAAGAAAAAGGAAGTTCTTAAACCTTCCAGTCCGTCCGCATGAGGGGATGGTTCATTCGAGCTCTATCAGAGGAGTTATCGTCCGCTCATCGAGAGGATTGTCTGAACCTGGAACGTTGTTCAAAAAACTTCATGGCCATCCTTCGAGATGTGGTCATGTGTTATGACGGCACTGTAAGAAATGTCTGCAGCAATCCAATCACCCAATCTGAGTATGGGGGGAAGGCTTGAACTAAGTCACAGACTTTTTTCCTTGCTAGTGAACCTGTTGGTCTATGATTCCACGCCTAGAGACTTTCCTTTCTCAAAGGAAGCGAGAACGCGGGAGACGGTCACTCAATGAAAAACTATTTTCCATTTTTCATTAGCCAATCGAGATGTTTGTAAGTCAAGGCGGAATCCACTTGACTGGGTGGGTCGAGCTATTCCTTAAGGATCGTGGTACTTCTTCTTTTTTTTTCCTAAGCTCTTCCAAGAGAGTGGATCTCCTTCTTCTTAAGAACTTCCCGCTCCCGCTTATGGCAATTTCAGTGTTTGCGGTTTCCTTTTTAGTGGTAGTGGGCCATATGTGAAGAAAGAGGTCCAGTCGAGCTTCTTTCTCCTGCAGGCCATAATTAAGAGTTCTCTAGTGGAGGCGAGCCAGTGACAGTGCTTACTAAATATGAAAAATGGGAGTCCCTTTAGTAAGCGACCTTTTATAAGCGAGTATGAAGTAAGCCCTGAACCTGAAGTGCTATTTCTTCCTTGGTAGGTCAGCCGTTGACGAGACTTAGCGGGCTATAAAGCAGGTATTCTTTCAAGAGCTTGTAGCTCTTCAACCATGGTCTTTCTCCAACATGATTGAGATGACGCTTCATAATCATAAAAGGAATCGGGTTCTTTTATAGAGAAGAGTCAAAGGGGCAGACTGGTGCTGCAAGAGTCCGTTTTGACTTGATCGGCCCTGTTGGGTTGGGAAGGTACCTGAGGTTAGGCAAATCACTATCTTCTTTTCTTGAATTAATAGATCAGGGTATTTGACTAAGGAAGTAGGACCAGCGGAAGTGAACTAATAGGGCCTTTCCTATAGGGCTGACCTCTTTGTTCCTTTGAGAGTCATCAGAGAATGGGAGGTTACTATGCTTTCCTTTTAAAGAGCAGCAGGGCTAGAGAGTCCCTTGATTTCTCCACAACGAAATGTGAGATATAAGCTAGAATCAAGTACCAAAAAATATGATGCTTATCCTTTCGCTTCGGGATCAGGGGGCCGTATACTCCACTACTGCCTTCCCCTTATTCATTCTATAGGGCGGGGGGACCAACAATCCATAGTGTAGAGGGTTGGCTCATCAATCGAGTACGGTCCGTGTGCCCTTTTTATCTTAGTAGCTAATAGAATAGAGCTGCACAATCAATCATTGGAGTGCCCGGGCATATCAACATCCAATTCCTATTCCTAAAGCTGGACAGATTCTCTGAAAGTGATCGGACGGGTAGCTAAAATCGAACGAGAGAGGTCGGTAAACATAGGGTGTCCCAGATCGGTAGACGAGAAGACTTTGACACATTTGAAAGCGATTGTGAAAGAAGATACGATGACAGGGAGGGTGGAAGTATGTAAGGTGAGCGTTAGCGAACTGTGGTCGTAGATCAGCTGAAATAGACAGAAAAAGGCCGCTAGGCTCCTTTCTTTCTCATGGAAGGGGTTCGCATCCCTATCGATACCCCTCGCTAGGACATTGAAGTGAGTCGGGTTTCGATCCGGTTCCGAGCAGACTCGTGGAATTCTTGTAGAATAATTGGATTATCGTAGAATAAGAAGACTTAGGAAATGACTGAACTTAAAAGAAAGATTCCGCAGCTGTAAGGCGAGAGAGCAACTTGTCTGGTCTTGCGGTGCACTCACTCCCGTTACGAGAATGAAATGAGGTCCCAGCTCGACTCGAGACCAAGACTCCTTACTACTCGCACCAATAGCGGCACTGAGCGGCCGGAGATTTCTTGAAAAGGCAGCCCAGCCGCCTACCTACTCGTGCTCGTAGCTCGATCGGAGGTCAAGAGTGTGGTCTGGCGGAAAAACAGAAGTCGTCCGTATCAAGTGATACGTGAATTGCTCAGTAGTGCTTCGCCACTACCGTAGCTGGCGGAAATAGCTTAATGGTAGAGCATAGCCTTGCCAAGGCTGAGGTTGAGGGTTCAAGTCCCTCCTTCCGCTCCTGGCTTCGTCGTTTAGTGGTAAGGAGTGGAGTAGGTGGCGAGTAGAGTGCATAAGCCCTTTTAGAGAGAGAGGCGAGCAGCAAGCAGAACGAATAAAGTATAGGTTGGGTGCTTGAGTTGTATAGGTTCTGGAAGAAAACCTAGTCCTAAGAAGTTGCTGGCTTTTCAGCCGTTGCGCGCTAGCGCGCTTCTGTTTTTCAGCAGGCTTCTTCACCTATATACTAATATAGAAACTATATATAAAGAAAAGAGGCTATAAGGAGCGAGCTAGCGCGCTAGCCTTTTCCCTTACTAGTAAAAGGGCTGCTAGTTGTAGCGCGCAGTGTACTAGTGAATAAGAAAAGCAGATTGAGATGAGGATAGAGGCAATGGAATTTGAATTGTTCGGTGCCTCGCCCTTGTCTCCTTCGCCGGAGACGACTTCAAATGATGGGAATCCTATCGATAAAGAAGAGGCATAGGCATCGCCTCTCGATCCAATCCAATCCAATCCCATCTTCCCTAGCCTCCCCAACAAACTCTTGATACGAAATAAACGCCATAGAGAAGAGATCTAAAGTCTGGGTCCTATCGATCACCCTTCCCTTGATTGAACTAGAGAGATTCACCCGCACCACATTTTATAACCTTCGAACTGACCAACTAGAGATGGAATTCAAGACCCTAAACAACCAACTCAGTTGACCGTGACCGGTTCAAGGGAAGGTCCACCAATAATTGACTCAAGTTCCCGCGAGCCCCCTCTATCTGTCTCTTGATCCCTCATTCTACTAAGGAGTTCTTATCATTCAAGGCATAGACTTTCCACTTCTTTGTCTTATTAGCGCAGGCAGGTGTTCGTCATGAAAGCCGCTGAACTTAAGACTCGAGTTGAGAAAGAGGGCTAGGCCCAGGAGGGCTTTCAGGGACTGGAAAAGAGGGGTAGATTATAGAGCTAAGGGCAGATCGAAGGTTTATCCATTGGGCATGGACGAGCCTCGACTGAGCCAGCATTGATGAAAAAATGACTCAAAAAAAACTTCTCCCATCGCATAACCGGTGTAGGATTAAAGATCAGGTCCAGGATTTGAGTAAGTAAAATCAATCGACCTTCCCTCGAAGGCTACGGCAAGGCTCTAGACGTTCATTGTTCAATATCTCGGCTGTTCAAGAAGTTAGACTAGCTGCTCTTCCGACCCGGAGTGGATTCTAGGGAAAGGGCAGAGCCTCACCTTGCAGTAAGTAGGAAGGTCTTCGTTGCTGAGACAGGTTCAAACTGAAAGGAGGAAAAATGCAATACTCGGATCTTCCTCAGGATTCATCACTGGCTAGGGCTACAGTCGCGACTATTGCAGGTTCTTTTCCCCCCGAGGGGGAAAGCCCTTTCCAGATGGAGTAGTGCATCTTTGTCTTGAAAGCCTACCCTAAAGATAGGAGTTCCTATCTCTACTGTCTATCCAACCCGAAGACTCTTATTCGTGGTGGAGTGCTTCGAGTAGGATCCCATCCCAGCTCCTTCCTGACCCGCCTCTGAAGCTTGAATGCCTTTTCTAGAGGAGACTGCCCGAGGCAATGAAATTGAAGTGGGATGTGGAATGTGATTGGTGATGGATGGTGCTTATGAAATCGGTTCGGGATCATCTCGCATCTAGATCTGTATCCCCATCTAGTTCTGCTCTTGAAGCGGGAGGGAACAAGTTCTTAGGTTTGTTTCATTGAAAAATCAATGCTTTTCTATGATCGACACGAGTTTTAGGCAGCGTCTTGAACTCAGGGACCGCACTCTGCTGATCTACGACCACCCTCAAGTTCCTCGGCTAGGCAACTACTAATCCTTCTTCTCTTCCTTCTCGCCCTTTTTTTTTGTTTAGAAAAGTGTTTTTTTGGCTGGCAACGCTTGGCCCAACATTGGATTTGTTTGAAAACAAGCAGCGTTCATTTAATCAAATCTTTTTTTTATGCTTGCTCAAACAAATGACTATCTTTGGAAAGAATGCAGGTATCCAAGCTTGGTGCCTTTCCACTGGTTTTTGAAAGCTATCAATCTCCTCTTCTTCTCAATTACATCGAGCCTTCTCGCATCGGTTCTGCATTAGATGATGAGCCCATGCGAAAACTTTCTCTTTTATTGGCCCTCGATAGGTAGGCTATTCGATTGAGTCGAAAGCCTACCAACGCGGTTCCGATTTGAGCGAGAGCCCGAACGGGGGAGGCGAGAACATCTTGATCGACCACTGTTCTGAATAGTGAAAAACACTTTTCTAAATTCGAGCAAATCGATCGAGAATCTCATCATCTGTTAGGTGGGCTAACCGAGCGACCGAGGAGTTGGGCTGAGCGTCCATGTCACAGAACCTTTCTCTAGCCAAAAATTCCATTATTGATCGAATCGGATCCAATGAATTGCAAATAAAAAATCTACCGTTTTAACACTCAGAAAAAAAACCTAGAAAAAAGAAGAAAAGTAACTAAGACAAGAACTAAGTAAGCAAGCAAGAAGGCTCGATGTAATTGAGAAGGCAAGGGGCTCTCCATCTATAGGAAGATTGTGTCCAGGATCTGGTAATCTAAGCTTTGCTTCTTCTGGTCGGCTCGTATTAGCCTTAGCCGCCTGTGCTTTCTCACTTCGATCGCCTCGTTCTTTTAGTCTTTTTAACGGTACTTGACTCTTTCTTATCTTAAGTCGCGGTCATGTCTTGCCTTCCTCTAGTATAGTGACCGCTTTCATGTTTTCCCCGAATTTCATCAGTTCCAGGCTCAAGTGCCTGTTCATCCATCTTCATTCCAAAGGTTAGCATGGCTACTGACTGTAACTGTTATGGTTTACAGTCAATAGTTCTTAACCAACTCTTTCTCGCCGAGCTTTATTTTAAAGACATAAAGAATAGGAGGGAGTAAGGGGGACCTTCGCTTCATTAGAAATTGGACCCGGACTTTCTTCTCCTGCGGAGCTCTGAGAAAGTCACCGTCGCGCAACCAACCTTATATTCTTTATGTCTTTCTGAAGGGCTTGCGCTTGCGGTTCATTACACTCAATTTCAGTGAACTATTGAAGCTATCGAGAGAGTACCAAATACTGACGGTGACGAAGGTTACCGACTTTCGGTGGACGCGGAGCCAAGGAGTTCAGTCGAACAGCGTAAGGAGTCTAAGGTTACAGAAGCCTTCGCCAACTTTTATAGGCATAGCATTGAAAGCAAATAGAGCAGAGAGCTTACCCCTTCTATTAGATTAGAGTCGCGAGCTTGCACGCCTCGAATTTCTTTAGGTTTAGCGAAATCCCTGCTTTTCCCTTCCTCCTCTCCCCGTTCTACCGTCCAAAACAGGCCGTATGGAGTATAGCCAAGTGGTAAGGCATCGGTTTTTGGTACCGGCATGCAAAGGTTCGAATCCTTTTACTCCAGATTATGAACACCCGATCGGATCTGTCAAGAACGAGCTGACGACTACAGGGAAGCGGTTTCCAGCCAGAAACCTGAGCCCAGCTTGTAGCAAGCCAAAAGTTTGACTTGAGCCTACTTTGTTTGCTAAGAGAAGAGAGAGAAAGGAAAGACAGACGGCAGAAAGCAATCCTTCCAACCAGCCGACCTGCGGAGTTGAACACAATACTCACTTCGGCCTGAACATAGTCAGTCTGGCCCTTGCTTAACTCCTTGTTTCGTAAACCGGTCGCTGGTTGATTTGATCGACCCCGATCTCTTTTCACTTTTTATATTACCAAACCCAGCCTAGCCTTCGTCAATCACACTAAAGCAGAGCACCCAACCAACTATGGCAAGGCCTCCTAAGGCTTAGGTTAGTCAATCCGGCTCGAGACGCGTTCGTTGACAAAACAGCCGTAGGAATGGAGACCTTTCAATAAAGCGAAGGCGAACTGATCAACGAGAAAGAGGCCCTACTCACTACAAAGGAATACACTACAAGATCGAACTGCACTCCTTTTCCGCATCAACGCCCCCATACGTAGTGATTCTATCAATCATGTACGTAGGTAGGACCGACCCTCCATTCCGATTGGTTGGTATATCATGAAAAAAGAAAGCCATTTGCACCAGGCTGCTTACCTGTCCCTTGCCCAGATGTTAGCCTTTCTAAGTCAAGTAATGGTGACCCGCCGAAGACTGGAGCCTCGTAACATGTTGACGAAGACTTTCGAACGGAGGGTTCGGTCAGTAGAGGGGACGACTTTGCCTCCCCGGAAGAACCCCGCTCTCTAGCCGACTGATCCCGTTGATCATATAACTGGGAGGGAACGTGTCATATTAGAGGTGAACGGTCCTCTAATCACCACGATGAGGCTGGTCTCTTAGTAGACTCAGCTATGAATATGAATGCAGAAATGAATGCCGGGCTCTTTCTTTCACTGCTAACCTCATTTTCTTAATGCTGATACTTTCGTCGAGCCCCGAGCTTGTGGTCCTCCTTTGAGTGTGGGTTCAATTGGTTGGATTCATTTCTCAAGTCAAGGTCAACGTACGTAGCAGCAAGGATGGTGCATCGCCTATTTATCGTTCTCGCTCGGGAGCCAAAACGAACACGCCTGCTACCTACTGTACTGGACCTTCGACCAGGCATTCTACCCTTGTCGAATCGGAACCAACCACCACTGCATTGCGCTCGAAGAGTTGAGCGGCGGCCCTTCCGTGCACAGATATAGATTCATTCTTCGTACCTGGTCTAGTCTCACAACCCTTCGCGGGTTGGTAAGAAGTCAGTCTTTTTTGGCCTCGGTCGAGCACTCTCTTTTCTTTGTCCAATTCCGTCTTACCAAAAAAGACCTTAATTACATAGATAACTGCTCTTCCCCTTCTCCGTCTTTAAGGCAGTATGGCGGCTGGAAAGAAAGACGACTTCACCTTCTCATGGTCTCAGTGAGAGCCATTTTAGTATCTTCCGTTGACCTTCTTTTGTAGATAGAATCTTCAATGAGTAGAAAGAAGCTTACTAATAAAGGTGCTTGTTGAGTAAGGCTTCAGCAAGCAGAACAAAGTATAGGTTAGGTGCTTAAGCGCATCTTTCTCATATCGATCAAGGCGAAACTTTCGTTTTCTTGCAGGAGTGCTAACGCGCGCCCTGTAGTTTTATTCGCTTGCTCTGCAGTACGAGCCTCATACAGAGCCGCGCCCTTTATGATGAGAAGAAGAGGGAGGGGGCGCCCTCTTTTCCGCACCAATTTACTACTACATCGGGGGTGTATAGCTCAGTTGGTAGAGCATTGGGCTTTTAACCTAATGGTCGCAGGTTCAAGTCCTGCTATACCCAAACAAAAACAACTCTTTTCTTTCGTAAGGATGCGTAATAGCGTTCAAAGAGAACTCTTTGGCCTTTAAACTTGCTTCGGCGACTTAGCCCTTTAAGTAACAAGGGGAGTGAGGTAAAGAATAGTATAAGAGTTGCTCGGTCTCAAATAGCTTCGAGCCTCTCCTTATTCATTCTATAGGGCAAGACTGCAGACCAACAATCCAGCAAAAGGTCGCGTAAGATACTTTATCAAACCTTCTTTTTTTTTTGAATAAGGTAAGCATCAAAGCCCAGCAAACCCAACCTATACAAAGAAAGACTTCCGTTTCCCTACTCCTAACAAGTTAAAGTTGCTGGCACCCACCATACGTTACATCCGATTCTCCAACTATTCTCGTATGTTATGCTCGAAATCGCGGATGTGCTGTAGACGTCCGTCCTCGGAACTTGACTGGACTCCTAAGCAACTCTGTTAACCCTTAGGGCCTATTCAGATAGATAAGATATGCAGCCCCTACCATTTAAAGAAAATGAAAGCAAGAGACCTAGATGAGCTTAAGTCTACCACGGGATATTGGTTTACACATGAGGGAGGAGCGAGGCACGCGGAGTCTAGCTACTACTACATGAGTCCCACACACCACTCCACAGCTCTAGGCTTTCAATTCAAGCTTCATCAGCTACAAGACAATCAAAACCAACAGCTGCTACGAGATTGAATCAGCTTCAGGCTTGAAAGCCTGACTTTTGTTGAAGGGCTTTTCTATTGTAGTGATGGATTTCATGGCCGACGTCTAACCGGCACGAATAGGCCGACATGAAAGGACTTCCCCGCGGAGCATTTTCTCTTTCGTCCTCGGACGTTCGGACATTTTGTTCGATTCCGGCACTTGCGTTCTCATGCCCGGAACTCCTCAGAACACCAAGCAGCAGAAGCAGCGAAGGAAGAGGAGCACAACCCTCACTTGCGAAGCGAACAAAGAAAAAAACGCTCAAACAAGCCCTCTGATCCTGACTTTACCCAAGTTTGTGGAAGAAAGTAAAGAGCTTGGCGTCATTTATGCCTTGGTGACAAAGGAGAAAGAAGAGATGGTCGATTCCCGGCCGTTCAATCCGCCCTCATTCGACATCCACCGATTCCGACCTCTGGATCTCAAAGTAGTTGTCCCGCACAGTTCTGTATTGCCCAGCCTTCAGATCGAAGACTACCAACTCCTCAATCTAGTAGTGTTCCTTTCGTGGGGATCAACACTATAGGAGGAAAAACATCTGATTAGCCCTTTATAATACTACCCCTGTTTCCTTAATGGATTCCCCTAACGCTAGACTGACAATAAAAACTCCCCTATCATCTGCATAAGGACTCCCAAGGGGTTGTTTGGCTTGAGCTTGAGTGGGTCGAAGATTGGAGGCTAGGCTAGGCTCGGTAAAGTTTCCCTTAATTCTTAGTTACAGGGGAGGCGCATTTAGCCCTATATAAAGGCCTTTTCTTCGTTCCCCAAAA
Organism: Oxyria digyna; assembly: GCA_029168935.1. Classification (NCBI taxonomy): domain Eukaryota; kingdom Viridiplantae; phylum Streptophyta; class Magnoliopsida; order Caryophyllales; family Polygonaceae; genus Oxyria; species Oxyria digyna. Next base: position 339,658 of record JAPVLV010000040.1, on the reverse strand, counting down.
AGGAAATCTGTCGTAACGATCTAAACCGGCGAGGGCCGACCCGAGTCGTCGCATCGGCTGAGCTACGTAATCGAAGTCTCCATAGAAGCTGGGGGTCGAGCATCAAGTGTCATCCGAAGATCATTCAAAACTCTGCAAGCAAGATAGGATGGTGAAGCGTAGCTGATTGCTGCTCTCTTGGCTTCGGAACTGCCTACCTGCGTCGGCTTGGAGTCTACTATATTTGAATGGGTTCTTTTTTATAATTACAGGAATGGCGGCTAGACTAGGAAACATATTCGTGAGTGATTTCCGGACCGGGAGGGTTAATTGAATATAGGATAGATAGGAAAATGGCAAATGGGCTTACCGACTGACTGCTTTGCGGCCCGGATGGAGCATTGATCTCTATCTCTAATTGTTTGTAAGAGAGGGGTCCTAAGTATAGGTGAGCATTACTGTAGCCGAGAGGGCAAAGCCACCGATACGATAATAGGCTAAGCTAAGTAGGTTTCGATCATACACTCCCACTCCCTTCAGTAGATTCTAATTTGAATGCTGAAGAGAGAAGTCATTATTCTCGCTTAGCGCTAGAGCGAAGGTTATTAACATTGCTTAGCACGCCAGTGCTTCGGAAGAGTACATAGCATATATATTGATATTTTAAGGCTGTGGTTGTCATCCAAGGATATGAGGAGCACACAGCGCTATGGTAAACAAGCAAAGAGTTGAACCTCCGGTTGATTTGCCAGGTGACTGGATCTCTTTCGAGCGCAGATCCCGGGTTAGGTGTTGTTGAAGCTGCACCCGTTCAAACGAGGCGACAGAGGCAAAATTCTACCGAAGTCGATTTAAAAGAAGACGGTCCGGCAGAAGACCCTCCTACTCAAGGTGATATACCGAGTAAGACTCCGCACGTTCCTCCTCCCCGAGGGTCCGTTCTATAAAAATGTAAGATCTGGTAGCGCATATAAAGTGCCGGCCCTTCTTTCATTGTTTGACGCCCTACGATTCACTCCAGGTGCCCGATCTGGAAATGGCACTCGAAGAGACCGCTGTTGCCTTCGGAGAGGCAGAGGTTTTCTATGCGGAAGCCGCTATTGCAGGAACAGAATCATCATCGTTGGAGAACCCATTACTCATAAAGGGCACGGAGTTAGTGCAGAAGTGAAAGACTCTGACTTATGCTTCAGCTTTTCATGCCAAAGGTGAGTTTTATGTTTCCGTTCCCGTCATTGGGGATCAACTGACGTCCAAGGGAGAAACCAATAGGAAACCATTCTCTGACGCTGATATCACATACTGGAATCCCGACCAAAAGGAAGATATGACCAGCGGAACCTGTCAAAATGGTCAGACTAGACTTATCATAGGCATAGATCTAGCTTCTCTCCTGCACTTTCCGAGTCATATAGGCTCGTCTCTTTAGCCTGTGTCCCATAACGCAAGAACGCTTTCTCGCGGGCAAGGATAGCAAGGCTTTCGTCTCTGGGTAGCAATCTTAGAAAAGCGCAGACGGGATTGGTGGGAAGGGTCGATAGAGATTGCTTTTTCTTTAGAATCCCTATGGAATTGGGCGAGGTCTTCTACTCATTCATGGGCTAGGCTACTCAAGGGTTGCTGACTCTGATATTGATTCTCAAAGTGGGCATCCTTCAGAGTATAGAGGATAGCAGGATCACGTAGAAAGAGAGATCTCGGACCCCCTCCAGCAAGGCGTGAAGCGAGAGAGAGGTCAATTACGCTTCCATCATCAAGCTAAAGAGCAAGACAGGAAGCATCGGTCATTTCAGAGTATATCCGCTGTCAAAGACAGATCGAGAGCCTGGGCGAAGGTAAGGATGCTGGTATGACTCACGAAAGTGAAAGAAGCAGCGAAAGCTAGCCATAGGCCAACGTCTGTCCTTCCTTCCTGGTTGATGTACGTAGTTGTATGAGCAATCCCCGAAGATTAGACGCCAGACAGATAGACCAATCCGACCCTACCAGGGTCCATAGGCTTGTGACACAGACGTCAGTGAATCAATGAAGATCTTCTTCGCTTCTTAGGATAGATAGGCCATGACCAAGGTCCAGATAGACATAAGGCAAGCAAGATATGCCGGTGTCAAGGAGAGGACAAGTAAGGGCCAGAACCTTTCTCTTGTGAGATTTTCTTTCTCTAGAGGCATAGATAGTGGTCTAAATCAAGTCTTCTGGGATTATTTAGATGTTGCTGAAGGATTCAGGCTGCTGGTCATACATAATAGAAAGGGAATCCTGAAATCGCTGGATTTGCAGTTCGTACGCTCTAAAAGATCTGCTCATCCTCTGGCGGCTTGTTTTTTTACTTGGGAAGCCATACCACCTACCCAGAGAAGGACTCGCCAGGGTTTTGGGTTAAGGCTTCAAAATCATCCTTCTTGGGTGCCATATCAAGATTGAATGAATAATGATCTGTAAACATCTGTGATAACTGGTCCTAAGTTTTTATGGTGTTGAGATCTAATGATGTGTACCATTGGAGTGCTATTCCCTTTAGGCTCCGCGGCTCCCTTCGTTGGCAGAATGTCAGTATTAAAAAAATCCCGATTGGTTTGAAGCAAGCAGGAATAGATAGCCGTAGGTTCACATCCCTGTACTCTTTCATCAATCTAGGCTCGGGGCAAGACCTAGAAGTCATTATTCTCGCTTAGCGCTAGAGTATGGTTATGTTAATAACTTAGCACGCCGGTGCTATTGTATTTGAATCGCTTAGCACGCCAGTGCTTCGGAAGAGAGAGGCGCGGAAACCTACTAAGGGAGGGAGAGTGCACTGAGAGGCACGGAAAGATAAACAGTAGGTTACACCACCAATCAGGAAAGAATAAGAGTGAGAGTTTCCTTGCTTGATTGAATAAGAGTTACAGTTGCTTGAATAGAGAAAGGTGCTGCCCTGAGCTTATCAAGTAAGATTGGATGAGGCCGATCGACTTCCAGGATAGGGATGACAGCAACTAAGGGAGGGAACGAAACCAAGGCAAGGGGCGTAACTGCTATTTCACGACTAAGAGAAAGCACTCCAATGGCTGAACTCTCAACGGCCAGAGGAAGGACTCCTACTCCCACAGACTAGGGGCAAGAGCACTATCAAATTCTCCTATAATGTATGTGGTGGGCAAAGGGAGATGGATCTTCTCAACTGGAGGATCCCCTATATGGATAATACACATTCCAGTTGACCGAATTGTTTTGTTCCGAAGCAAAGATATCCACGGGGCGGTTCGCCCTATTCAGATATTCACGACCGAGATTATAGCTATGGTCCTATGGTCACCCGATAGCTAGCATCAAAGGAAGTGTCCCACCCATTCGGTAAAAGTGTCTAACCGCAAATCTTAATGGTGCTAACTTTCAGTTAACTGGAGCTGAAGCAATCAAAGTGAAGCGTAGAGGTCCCTAAGTTACGAATTGCAACAAAGCACCTATTCCGAGTAAAAGTCAATTTTAAATAGAGAAGCAATGTGAGGCTTGTCTTCGGATATACCCTTTTGCCCTTAAAGCTTCAAAGCCAAAAGCCTCACTAACACCATCCGCCTATGGTTCTACACCGGCAACCACGGGAACTGCCTAAAATTCACCTAAAAAGGAGTCTCTTTCTTTTTGAATGAACTAAACCACCCCTACAGCGCAAAGCAAGAGAGGCTAGCGAATAAGCAGACGAGGGCTCTACTATCCAAAGACAGCACAGCAGCTACTGGAGAAGAAAAGAGGACTCAGGACCGGACGTTAGAGTTGTGGTGTGAAAAAGCAGAAGCAGATATGCGGCTGTAAGGGTAAGGTAGCTACACGCCTAAAAAAATAGATGGACTGGGCAAGGAAGTCGAATCTCGGAGTTAGGGCAACTGATTCTCATGCTTTTCCTCTCCTCATTTTCCGGGGAAGAACGGTAGAAGAAGTCTTCCTAGGAAGGAACATATGCTCCCTAGAGTGAAGAGGATGGGGACCTCTTCTTTAGCTCTTGCCCTCTCGCGTAGTGAATTCCTTCCTTCTGAGCTTCGTCTAGTCAACAGAGAAGGGGAATAAGAGAATAAATGTATACTTCCCGCCAGTGTACGGATGAATAGGTAGGAGCTTCTTTACTTTAGGGCTTTAGGCCAGGGATGAGTGGGAGAAAGCAGTCCAATCTTTTCATTCCTATATGGATGATAGAACCGCCTTCGATTGGTCAGCAACGAAGAGAGACGGGGTCGTCGAACAAGTGTCCCTGCTGTTGCTCCTCTGGTGAATTTAGAGAGTCAAACCCACAGGTGATATTTTGCTAGAGGAAGGATAGGATTGAAAGGCTACTTTCACTTTCAAAGGGTGCTGGTGATAGAAGAGAAGGAAGGGGAAAGAAGGGAATTCAAGTTTCCGTTTTGAATTAGGTATATAGTTGCTAGCTGCTTCACCCCAATATGTTGATTCAAGTAGGAGTAGGAGAAGGGAACAGCTGTCTCGGTATTCGTTCTTGAGTCAGAGACTTAGAGTAAGGGCTAGTAAGAAAGAAGACTAGTGGGGCATCTTGCTTTTCGTAGTAAGCAAAATGCTTAGGGCAGAGTTATGGCTTTACCCCTTCTTAATCTAGCATTAGAAGCAACTCTTATCCCTACCGCTATTCATATTAGTAAGCCGGTCTCGAATCGGACTAAAAGACCTAGGTGAGCTCACTTCCATTCCCTAGCCCCTAGGGCAAGCAATCCAAAATTTCTTATGAATAGTGTACGTACGTATAGGGAATAAGCAACTAAAAAAGACTACAGGGATGCGAATGAAAGCTCTGATATGATAGTTGTCCTCTCACACACCCTTGAAGTCCGACAAAAGCGATTGATGATCCAGTTAAGATAAGATCGATAGATAGAAGGACCAAGACTAACAGTGAACGTAGAACATATTTGATTCGCCTTATCCACCAAGCGTTAACTGCTACACGAGAGTACAGCTACCCTAAGCGGGAAGAGCATATTGAATTCAAAGAAAGGAATCAAATAAAACTATTGAATTAAAGGAAGGGAATTGCACAGGAATGCTAGACTCAAAAAATTTTGCCTTACGTTTTGTTTACGAAAGACTGAATTCCGCATTCAAAACGAGAGAAGTCGGGATTTGTGGCTTACCCCGCATTTTCCTTCTATGCGCTACGAACATATGAACTACGAGCACCGACAAAGATCTCCTTTTCCTTCTGCCTTTGCTACCGACGGGGTATTTGTTTTCCTTCTAAAGCAAGAAAATGGCTTTAGTGACTAACGCTATAGGCTTTCGCGTCACCCGTTGCTTGTTCATTTCTCCTTTCTTTTTAGTTTGATTAAGGATAAGGAAAGGCAATAAAGCTGACATTGACATACGAGGCTGATTCTGCTCCACTATCCACTCTATCTTATCATTCTCCCTGATCTATAGGATGATAAGGAAACGTCTTTTGTTCTATCTATAACATATTCAAATAGAGAATGGAGTATTTCAGCCCTCTCCCTTAACTTTACCTGTGGTCACCTTGTTGTTGAGAGCTCGGTAGTCTACACACAACCGCAACCCCCCGATAGTACTATCAAGGGAAGTCTGCTTTGCTCCGTCTTCTACTTAGGCTGATGCCAGCTTGAAAATGAAATCCTCATAACGAGCACACTGTATATCCTTCATACTGTTTGTATGATTTCACTATAGCTACATTTTTTTAGAATTTCCTTATCAGCCATGTACAAATCTCTAAGCGTTTTAGAAACATCACTTATTTTCAAAGAGATAAGAAATCTTGGCTTGAGTAAACCATGTTCAACAAATAACTTATAATTATCTTGAATATATTTCAACCAAACACTGTTGATCTGAAAGGCCTGACCCTGCAGCATGTTCATTACATCACAAGTCTCTGAAAATTTCCCCAATCAGGACTCATGTCAATATATAAATTGTTTATGTTACTTGAACTTAACAGGCGGTAACGATGATACATTTCGTGGATTCCTAAAATATCCACCAGATAGATCTGACAGGGTTCTAGGGCCTTCTTTACGCGTGCTGGTCCAATCGCTCAAAGGAAGGTGCCAACCCGCACAAGAGGAAAGCAAGCGATGTCCAAGTCGCTTCCTTTGTCTCTGCCGAACCTTTTGTTGTTGATGCCAAACGCCGCCTTTAAGGAGTCGTTGTCACCACCTACTGCAGCCGATGTTGCCGTTCCCCAGAATCCCAGTTCTATTGACCGATGGGAGAATAGAAATCTGAGAAGAATTCGACTTCTGGCCCTCGCTCAACCATGGCTTCCTCTTCCAGATTCGACCCATTTCTCGATACTGGAGCTTCCTCTGCAGCCTTGTCAGACTTGAGGATTCAGCCTGTCCTTTCACCTTAGTAGTCCATCTATCCGCCTCTCTATTCGCATTTTCCTCATATGTTGTATCTACGCTTGAGTCAGGCTTTCTCAGAGCTTTATCGGGTTTTCTCGGTCGATAGCGAAAGTTCATGCTTGCTATCTTTCGTTTAGCTCCCTCTCTGCAATAGAAGTCATCTCCAACAAAGCAGCAAGTCCCAATGCATGCTTTTAACAAGACAGATCGGGAAATGGCGACGTATATCAAGTAGATGCCGGTTCCTCACAAACTGAATCTTCAAGTTCAGATAGCAGGACAGTGAACAAGAGGTCAGAATTCGATTCTCTTTCGCTATCAAGAGTGGAAAGAAACCCTCAACAGAAAGTGTCTTCTGATCGCTTTGGAGTTTAGGTAAATAGACAGAAGATCGCCCTAAGGTAAGATGATGATACTGAACACCAACCCAATCAATCGGTGGGGGTGGTGTCATGAATGAAGACAAAGCAATCGACCAAGGAAGAAGATCAGGTCTCAATACGAAGCCTTTGTTACGATACAACGTAGACCTCTATTATAGGGATAGATGTAAGGTGTCCGGCCAGAGTGAGCTTAGGGGACGTGGCTAATGCCTTCCATGTCAACCAGGTCTTAACCTCAAGGAAGGGCGGCATGCCCTAGAAGAAGCTCATAGACTTGTTAACAATTCTTTCTTCCTAACTAAGCCGAAACTTAGGTAAAGCGAAGAGCGATGAATAATAGCCTACTAGGAGAAATGATTGGCTAGATCATTCGAGTCAATGCGGTGACTCACCTTCCCGCTTCCAGAAGAAGGTCCGGCATCCTTTTGTCATCCGATAGCTAGACCGAATCATGATGGGGTGAACATAATCACCAAGTTCCTCACGGCCACTCGGAATGGATGCAGTTCCAAAGTCAGGTCGGCAGGGGACAGAAGAGTGAGCCATACTTTCTTCGAAAAAGCCCTTGCTTAAACTGTTTGAGAACTTGCTGTTACTATAAAAGTCAAGTTGTTGCGAATGATCGGTGGGGTCTACGCTACGGACTGAATTGCTTCACAACCTGTGGGTTCTTTCACTCGATAGAGATTCGAAAAGTGTCACACACCACAAGGCAATAAGAATCGAACTATTCAATAGTGAGTTCTATCTCAATACTGGTGGGATTATAGAAAGACTTTCGAAAATGACTTCTCTGTCGGTTACGACTAAAAATACTAAGGGATAAAAAAGCATAATATTCAACCTGTTTGCGTGCTTAGCCGAGTCGTATGCTTTGTTCATTTCGTAGGCATCGAGTTCGATCCATTAGGTTCTTCTTACGAAAATAACCGTCTAGTCCCTTCCCTCTCCTTACAGTCGAGCTCAATTACATCGACCCTCCCTTTGAAGTGCATTTATCAGATCAGCTCCCCGAGTCACTAGAAAGAGAAATGCAGCAGTCTTACTTCTCTTCCAATCGAAAGAAAGGAAAACTGCTAGCCTTTGAATTTGAACCCTTGAAAATCTTTTCATTTTATATTAAATAAAGACTAGGAAAACTAATGAAAGTAAAAGAAGGGGTTAGCGCTTCGCAGGAGCTTTACAGTCTTTATCATTGGCTTTTTCACACTTACATGCCCGGTCTTCCATTCTAACAGCTATAAGGGTAAAAGGTTTAAGCTGTAAGAGTTTGATTTCCGGAAAAGACTCTCTCCCATTGGCACATGAAAAACATAGATTATTTACAATGTCTTGGGTCCTCTCGGAATATATTAATAAAATAAACGCTGTAGTAAAGATGCTAGACAACCCCACAACAAGAGAGTTCTCGGCCAACGGACTTAGACTCAGGACTTGGCATACGAAAAAGTTGTATCATTTTACTCAGGGTAGATTCAAACTTTCATGTCGAAAATAGGAACTTTCAGAGCCTTGGAAAAGCTAGATTTCTACCTTGGTTAAAAAAAAAACCTTAACATTGAAACCTTCTCGGGAATTCTCATAACTCATAGCAGCAGTTTCAGGGGGCACATCCCCCCGAACCCCCTGTATTCCACCTTTTCCTATTAACCGGACTCGGACTAACGGAGCTAGCGGACTAAGAAGAAAGGCAACTGGGATTGATGCAATCCTCATTGAGGAAGCTGCACATTCATCTCGTCAGGGGCTTGTTCTCGAATACCTGCACAAGTGAATCAGATCTGGGCGTACTCAGTCTTTTTCTAAGCTTTTCCGTCACTGCAAAAGGTCTTTTGTATTGATGGTTAGCTGCGGGGGCTAGGAAAGAAAAGAAAAAATTTAGGAAGATGAGGTTGACTCAGTATCCACTCTTTCTGTGGCTTTAATAATAATGAAAGTGAAAGCGTGACGATCATTAAATAACTCAAGCAAGGTCTCATATATAAGAAGACTTGCCCTTGTTATGGAACCATCGATTGATAGTTGAAATCCCAAAGGATTGGTCGAAATAAGCAGTAGTACGTAAGGGCTGACTTCTTTCAACATTTTAAAGACTTAGATCTCTCATACCACTACATAAGATCAATCTTTCCTTTGACCCTTGATCTACTCCTAAGATCTGTCCTAAGGTGGGAAGCGATACATCAATGAATGAAAAGAAAGAATGAAGCGACTTCTTCATAATTTCATAATAAGAAGTGGGACCTACCCGCTATTCTTCGGAAGGAAGGGGTATCCGTCACTCTCCTCAACGGAGGAACCCGCCTTTGATTCGCTGCCTCTAGTGCCCTCCCCTAAAATCTCTTCAAAAAGGACCAGACCAATCTTGTCCGTCCTCATCATCATCAGCAACATCTTCAAAAAGAGCTAGCCCAATCTTCTCGTCAAGACGCTCAATCTCGTCCTTGACCACAGCATCATCATTCAGATCCACCCTGAAGAACATCTTCTCGATGTCAGCAAAGATCTCAAAACCAGGGACTTCCTTTCCATCCACCACCACTGGCTCTGGCTCATCAAAATGTAACCCTTCCCCTAGCGGGAAATTGAGCACTCCCGGCGAATGGAAGACTTTTTATAAATCGAACTCAAAATATGTAGTTCTTACTCTCTTTTTCTCTATTTGCTCCAAGTATTCTGCTCGTACCGTACCTTTCACCTAGTGAGTTCCGTAGACTACTTAGAGGGTACCCACGGTACACGGGATTCTCCTAACCCTACGCGCTTTACTGTTCGGAGAGTCAACCAAAAATAAGGGAATATAGAAAGAAGAAGGGAAAGGTGTTTCAAGCTCTTTGCTACCCTGGCTAGTATAAAATGTGCCGTTGACCCTAGCCCTCGGAGAGGATAAAGAGTTGTTTTGCCTTTGACTCATTAGCATGAAAGAGTCCCACCTTCAAAAAGTTTCATTCTTACTCAAAGACTGGGAATAGAAGAATAAGCCTCTAATTACTTAGAGTCCAGATCCGTTTCAAACTATACTCTAATAGCTCTAGCTTAGCGTAGGGAAAGACGCTTAATTACTAGCGGCAACAAGCACCCTTAACGTTTAGGCACGGAAGCGGAAGCCTGAAATAGAGATTTTTTCTTCCCCCCTTTGACCTTAACCGATTTCTTTCTACTAAGTTTCTCGTAGGAGGACTCTTTTATTTAGAGCTACTGGAAGGAAGTACGTCCCTATTCAACCTCTTGGGAAACTGCATTCGGAATTTTCGGGGTAGGGACAGTTTCACTCAGCTGAGACCAAGAGCTTCTTCTCTTTCATATGCTACATCGGCCACATCCTTTGAAGAATCCGAAGATGAATCTGGTAACCTTGCATCCGAAGTAGCGATTCCCTTCCTCGCTCAGGAAAGTAAGAAGGAAAGGCATAAAGCAAGTACTCCCTCGGCCGGTGTAGCTGTAGCTCTTTCGGGGAGGTAAGCCCGTGTAGTAAGGAAAGAAAACAAAGGTGTCCAGGTAAAGGCTAAGCTTAGTCGGATGAGTCCCTACAATGTATTTGATTCAAAATCTTCTTAGCAACGTATTCTCTTTCCTGGTCCGCAGGGGCTTTACAACGATTCTTCACTCCTCACCTCAAGCAAGTCCTGATTTGACTTTCTTCGTTGAACGAGTGGATTGTTGTTGTAGTCCCGTTACATAATTCGTCTGTAAGCGCCTCATTACTTGACCTGTAAGCCCATCAGTAAGGTACCCCGTTTCGGGACCCTCCTAGATCTTAAGCATAACTATGTTACTTCCGTTGCATTTGTTGGAAATTCAAATTCTAGACTTAGAAGGTAATATATTACTCAATTCCGATGTCCTTGCTTGCTTTGATAACGATAACAGAGAGCAGGTGCGCTAGCTTTGAAACAAGGTAACAGGAGGCTGCTCCAACTCAGTTATTCAATTCTATTCTACTGTAGCTTTGCCATAGCAATGGGCTCATGAAGAAATTTCCCATCGCTGTGTTAGAATACCGTAGTTCGCTAGGGCAATTTTCCCAATTCCTTTTAAGATCGCTACCGAACGCTCCCCAAAAGCCCAGTCTTTAGAAGGAACGGATTTCTTAGTTCGTGCAATGAAGAATCTGATCCCTAAGAAAAAAGAATTGTTAGAATATATGAAACAAGATATCCTTCTATTAGGTGGTGTAATGCAAAAGTCGCAATCTATTCTGTTTGAACATTACAAAGTATCCATTGCTTGGAATTCTAATTTAATTTCCTTCCATACTTCACAAGCGGCTGCTAGTTCAGGACTCCATTTAGCAGCTTTACGAATAATATCGTTACCCTCGCGAGCAAGATCACGCCCCTCATTACGAGCTTGTACACAGGCTTCTAGAGCTACTCGATTCGCTACAGCACCCGGCGCATTTCCCCACGGGTGGCCTAAAGTTCCGCCACCGAACTGTAGTACAGAATCATCCCCAAAGATCTCGGTTAGAGCGGGCATATGCCAAACGTGAATACCCCCGGAAGCCACAGGAATAACACCAGGTAGGGAAACCCAAGGTTGAGTGAAATAAATACCGCGACTTCGGTCTTTTTCAACAAAGTCATCACGTAATAAATCAACAAAACCTAAAGTGATGTCCCTTTCCCCTTCAAGTTTACCTACTACAGTACCGGAATGAATATGATCTCCACCAGACATACGTAAGGCTTTAGCTAGTACGCGGAAGTGTATACCATTATTTTTCTGTCTATCAATAACTGCATGCATTGCACGGTGGATGTGAAGAAGTAGGCCATTATCTCTGCAATAATGAGCTAAACTAGTATTCGCAGTGAATCCCCCTGTTAAGTAGTCATGCATTACGATAGGAACTCCCAATTCTCTGGCAAATACAGCCCTTTTTATCATTTCTTCGCATGTACCTGCAGTAGCATTCAAGTAATGTCCTTTGATTTCACCTGTTTCAGATTGTGATTTAAAAATAGCTTCGGCACAGAATAAGAAACGGTCTCTCCAACGCATAAATGGTTGGGAGTTCACGTTTTCATCATCTTTGGTAAAATCAAGTCCGCCACGAAGACATTCATAAACCGCTCGGCCGTAGTTCTTAGCGGACAACCCCAATTTTGGTTTAATAGTACATCCCAATAGGGGACGTCCATATTTGTTCAGTTTATCTCTCTCAACTTGGATACCATGAGGCGGGCCTTGGAAAGTTTTCGTATAAGCAGGAGGTATTCGCAAATCCTCCAAACGTAGAGCACGCAGGGCTTTGAACCCAAATACATTACCCACAATAGAAGTAAACATGTTAGTAACAGAACCTTCTTCAAAAAGGTCTAACGGGTAAGCTACATAAGCAATAAATTGACTTTCTTCTCTCTCTTATGAGATTTCTAGTTGGATGAACAGATCGCTCCTAAATGATTTCTAAACTATACGATACCTCAAAATCTTCCTTCCTGAGTCTTATAGAATATTCTTTGCTCGATGCTTTGAATAAGGTTCGGAGCGAGGAGAACGAAGAAAGGCGCAAGCGACCTTACGCTGCATTCGCTTCAAGATAGAATGCCACTAGATCACTGAACGACGAGGAGATAGAAGAGAAGACAGGACTACTGCTCTCCTACTGAAATAACTAGATTGTACTAGTATCGATAAGTAGATTCGGGATGGGAATAGAGAATGCTTCTCCCTTAGAGCACATCGTTACTTACATCGAAGTCAATGTGTGAAGCATATAGTTGCATTTGAACGCTAACTGAAAGGATTTCATTGAGTAAGAAATTCCCGGAGCCAGGGGAATGCGTTTTAAGAAAGCAAGTTCATTTAGGAGGAGTAAGCGCTCTTAGCCTAGGAAGACGAGGGTGCTAGAGACTCCGTTCCTGGGGAATCATTTGAGTCGAAGGTTAGGCTTGGCACAGGAATGAATCTCTCACCCACAGGAAGCAAGTGATAGGACCCACCCAGAGGTAGGAAGAAGTGAATCAGAAATGAACTTCTCTATCGATAGAGGCTTTCAAGCGATGGAGGCACGTAAGTGAAGCTCAAGCAGCAAAAGCGGTTAAGCAAGTCATTCTCTTTTTTTATTTGTCTATCAAAAACGCTTTCCGTGTCTCTAAAGGTGTCCTTCGTGAAGTCCCTATCATTGGTCGGTCTTCTACCGCGCAGAAAAAAGATAGAATTTACTGTATTCAAGGTATTTCCGTCGGTGATAGGCTCGAACTCTTACCATAACAGTCTTTCCTGCTGTTCTCCGGCTTGGGGGGAATAAAGAATATGAATTGGAGGGTGGGTCCTTAACACCAAACTACCTTCACGGAGAATAAGCTACTACTACAGGCACTGTCAGCTACTAGACTACTCTACGACTTGCAGATATCAATTCGATTCTATCTCCGGAACTTCTACTGTGGGAACAGCCTACCTAGTGTAGTACTACTTTCCGCCGATCCGCCTTACTAAAAAAAAAGTGTCCTTAATCGAATGCCTAACTAATAGATAGAACGATTTCTCCCATGCCAGTTGCCTGGTCGAGACGAAGCTGCTGCGTGCCGCTTTGCTGCCTTCGAAATAGTGGTTTCAGCTCGCGCTCTCCCCTGCCCGAGTCAAAGAGGCCAGCCCTCCATTCCAATCAGAGAGGCGGTTAAAGGCCAGGTCTTCTCCGAGAATCTTATTGGCTTGAGTGCCTAGTGCTTTTCCGAAACTCAAGCTTCAAATAGACTACCGAAGAAGATCAGGAAGAAGTATACTATAGCTATTTGGCATTTCCATTTCTCAGCTCATCCAATCCTGTCTAAGATCAGCAAGTCCACTACCGAATCTGCAAATCGATTTGGCATTTCAAAGAGAAGGAAATTAGGCCCTTAGTTCGCATAGGGTTCACTACTTTTGGAGGAAGGCATACGGAATCAGTATAGTTAAGTGGCTATTTATCTCTTGCCATTAGCCAATCCCTTCCTTCTTTCTAGGTCTAGTTCCCTCAGGATCCCTTTGATCATGTAGTTCCGTAAAGCAAGAAAACGGATGCTGGGCCCCTGCTTCAACAACTCTAACCAGATCCGCAGATACCTTATGGTACACTGAAGACCAAGCCTTAATGGCTAGATTCACTAAGCAAACAGAGGCGTAGAAAGACGGAGTGCCATAGTAGCAAACAGAGGTCAAAGTTCAATAGAGAGAATTGAGTTGATAGCTTCAGTAGTAGTTGCTTGATGGTGTGTAGTGGGATGACCTGGTAGCGATCATATTAGTATGTATATGAGCAGTTCACCATGAGCAGGAGTTTCTCGATATCAGATCTTGAAACAAAGGAGGACCATTTCTCACATCAAGGTAACTACGATAGGCAAAAGAAGACTCTTAGGTCGTTGATTCAAATTCTACCTATATTTGCATTCACTTAATGGTCAAACCAACAATGGAATTGACTCTAACATCCGGCCGGAGGAAAGACTGACTACTACAAGGGCTTGTGCCAACCAACAAGAAGGGGGACGGAGCAAAGACATCTCTTGGCCAGAACCGGACATTGCCCTTTACCATCTCACCACTAGGAGACTGGGACTCGAGGCGTGGTTAAGTATTCCCTTCCGCTCTGGAAGTCCATTTATTTCCTATCTTTCGGTCTTTCTTTTTTTCTTTTATGTTCTAGGAATAAGATACCTTCCTCTGCAGTGAGCTTCTAGAGAGCGTGAAGTCAGTCTTGTAGATCCAGGGTTTTTCCGACGTAGCCACCTATGCCCTACCCGAAGGGGCGGTGGTTCCTTGTCTCTGTTATCCCTATCTCTCACAAGAGCGACTTAACACAACAATCCATCGAAGCTCGTCGTACGTAGTCCTCTCTTTCTTATTCTTCGAGGCCCTAAAGTCCAACATCCAACCGAAGCCATGCGAGCATCCAAATCCACATCTGAATCCGTCGCATCAGAAGCAGCAGTCGCTCCGGACTGGAGAACGAAGTGACTTACGGGATTCAATAAAGCAAGGGAAGGTAGTTGACTTGCTTAGTGCTTTAACTAAGGATTCGATTCGAGGCTTTTTTTCTTTTAGAGTGCCATCTGCTGTTTCAAGGCCGGGAATGTGCCTTACCTTTCAAAAACCAACACCATCCGCTCCAACCTTATCATCAGACACCTCGAGGCCACCACTAGCTGTTTTAGATGTCCACGACGAACTCTTATAACCACCTTCTGTTCCCAAACCTCCAATCTGAGCTAGCATCAATCTTATACACCTCTACTCAGAGGACAAGAGACTATGCAGAAAACTTGACTTTGGGTGTCCTTACATCTCCTGATACCGATGGTAAACTCAAGAAAAAAGGCCACTGCGGGAAATTACTTTTCTGAGGTAGTTTACCAGCCTGACTGAAAGAAGTAGGGTTCTTTAGTGCTGTTAAGGCTTTCCCAGCCTTTGAAAAAACTGGAAGCTACCTATTCGAATCGGGGGCGTTGGTCGTGGAAGACCAGAGTTGTTCTTTCGAAAAGTCTCTTAATCTTCTTTAATGCAGTTAGCCTCTTTAATGCAGTTAGCAGCTTCCTGTTCTATAGGATAACATGGGACTAGAGCTTTTCAAATCCTTTTTCAAAGCGGCTCACCCTATTGATTGCACGGAATCTTCCTTTTCTTTATGAACTCCTAAAGGAATGAGCTAATTGTTAGAATATTAAGCAGCTTATGTTCTTTATTGCAGTTATCCTCCTGCAGTTAGTTTGTTTAATGCAGTTCTTGTCTTTCTTGTAGTTAGCTTCCTTAATGTCTTAGTAAGTAAGGTATGCAAAAGTCTCCTCTTTTGCCAGTTCCAATTCCCGGAATTCTACGGAATTCAGCAGTACAGTTCACTTTCTAACATCTGCAGCTTCTTCTTCCTAACAGCCTATTTTATATAAGAAAATATCTCCCTCTCTCTGTCTGTACTCGGAGTTCTAGCTTTCTTTCATACCAGGCTCTTCAGCATGTAAGCCTTTCGCCTAAGAGTTAGTTAAGAGTTTTGGCTTCTAGGGCAAGAAGACTTTCTCTAAGTTTGGTAGGATTATATCCGTCTATCGCCCGATTGTGGGCATATTCCTTATACTATTTCTTATATGGATGTCCGTTTCGGGAAAAAACGGATAGATTCTCAAGCAGTGGATTCGTCGAAAAGACTCCCAGTTGATTCTCCAAGAGTCAGAAGGCATTCCCTCACAACCTAGCATGAATTTCGTTCTTCCCTCCTACTCCTCGTCCATTAAACAATAGAAGTTGTCCTTCAAAGAGGCTATTCAATTCAAAGAGGGGATTGGTGCAAAGACCTTCTTTGTCCTTTCCTAATCGCCTATTGCTTATACTATTGATTCACTGTCCATACGCCCATCCTATTCTCAGCAAGAGCGACTCGCGAGATGTCATGAGCTTTTTAGAATGCTAATGTCGTCGAATGTTCTTCTCATCTCAGCTGGGCATTTAATGGTAATTTATAGATTCTCATATTAAAGATATGCCCGAATCGAAAGAAAGACCAGGGGTGAATGTCTGACTCCTGTAGAATTGGTACAGCCCAATTTCAAACCTTATGTCTAAGTTGTACTCCGGTTTTTCCTCCTCGTACCTTTTAGGCCCTTCTCTATTGCGATGGTTGACCTCTTCTTTGAGTAAGATCAACTATCATCTGTTCCAAGAGCCCTCTATCACCGGGAGCCCGAGCGGCATTAAGAATAGCTTATAAAAGGAGAACAGGCTAAGGCTAACGAAGCCTAGCTCGTTTAGGTTCTGCCATTCCTACCTATCTATCATTGGTCAACTCGGAAATAAGCTAGACCCGACTTTCTCTTTCAAATGAATTGATTCGCCAATGAGCTCACTCAGCCGGAAGGCAACGCTATATCTCTTGCTCTGGCTCTTAGCTCATTATTGGTGGGGTATCTGGTCAGCACACTAAGAATGAAGTAGTACGATCGGCGGGCGTTGGAAAGAGAGCTTCAGTACAATTATCGCCGCTTAGCGAAGTGAGGTACAAAGCACCTTTCCTACTTGCTTTGCGGGAATTGAAAGCCTCTTTGCTATACTAGCCCTTGCCCTGTGAGTGAGCCTAGACTCTCTCTATTCGAGTGAGTTCCACTGCTCTTGAAGCGTAATACCCTTACTGCCAGTTTCCTATTCCCGGATCTAAGGGTTAGCTTTCTAATTCATAGATTGCCCGAGAGGAAGTCTAAGGTTTCAGCTTCAAGTGGACAGCTTTCTTCCTTTTCGAGGTGTATTCAGCGAGCATCATCTTCTGCCCCATCCGATGATGCTCACTCATCAACAACTAGGCCTCCGTCACGTTCTGTTTCTGTTCTGAATCAGGTTAGGATACGGCTCTAGAAGCTTCTGCTTTCTTGTCTCATGAGAGGCCGTAGAAAATGCTTACGTGAATGGAGCAGCAGAAATAGCTACTAGATCGGGAAGTGCCTTAACTACGAAATTCCCTCTTTCTGTCACGTAGGGAAAAGATGCTGAGGCTCCTTATCCTTTCCTTTCAAGTCGAATGTCAGAATCAGGTAAGGTAGCTTATGTCATAGGAACAACAGGTGGGGACCTAGCCCCCGGCGACTGAGGGGATAATACCTAGTATATCTATTCTCAGGGATAGTGAACATGATATAGAGTGAGTGCCAAAAGGCATTTTATGAAACTATTCTTTAGTCGCAAGGTTCTTGAACTCAGGCTTAGGCTTAATTTGATCCCGGAACTCTATCTGTTTAGAGAAAGAAAACCGAATCTGTTCTTATCCAGCGGAGAATGCCTTATTTGATTGCTTTTATATCCCCACTAGTTTCCCTCTGCTATATGAATCAATATAGGAGAAGTTGAACAAGCAAGGTAGGGAATGACTGGCACTACCGATCAAGTCTTTCAAGCTAAATTCCCTATTATAGTAAGTTATTCTCCCGCGGGAATGGCTCTAGCATGGAAAGCTCGAGAGAGAATTCGTTAGAGACGTGGCAGACGCAGAAGTAGCCGGAATTGGTGCTGTGGAAGTCTTTGGAGCAGGCGTCTCTGTAGGGGAATACCCACTATATAGTAGGCAAGAAGTAGGCACAGGATAGCTCCTATTGATTGAACCAATCGTACGAGTGCTTGTGTTCAGGTAAGGCCAAGTCCTTATGCTTAAACTTCAAGTGATGCCCGGGAGTCAAGCAGTTCTGGGAAAAGCGGATTCCATATCTTTATTACTAGTTTTGTCTGGCAGTGGGAGTATAGTAATCCGCGTAGTCATACGCAACAACAGAGAGACACAGCGCGATCGAGTGCCCAACTCTTTCATTCTTCGCGGTTGAGTCATCAGTGATCGTAAGAGAAGTGGCCTAGTTTATCGGATATCGGATTCCGTGCCTTTACCACTTCGCTTTGAAGTTGAATGCCAAATAAATAGGAGAAGGCCCGGGCCAAGACGCCTTAAGTCTTCGGGTAAAGCACCTGCGGATAGGGCACCTCTTTCTCCTTTTCTTTGCCGTGGAGTAATATAAGTAAAGAAAGATTCCCTTAACTTTAGTTCACCTTAAGCTTGAAAGCTAAACCTAGTTGTTCGGATATAAGACTTTCAGTCAAGAAGCAAGCCCTCTACCTCTTCTACTATGTGAACGAAGACTGTGTTAAGTGAAGTTTCAACCAGGAATTCGTTAGCTCACCTCAGCCAAATCATCGGAACTCTCACAATAAGGTACGGAAGTTTCTTCGGCAGTAGCCGCAGTTTATCCAATATCCGCAGTCGTTGTAGCTGTAGTCGCAGTAGGGGGAAGTTCATCATACCTAGTTCAGTCTCCAGGTTCAATAGATGCCATGTCTCTTTATTCCTAGTTAAAGCGGGAAAACAAGGTATATCACTCCAAGTGAGCTTGCCCTGGCATCTCTGTCAAGTGAATTCAAAACAATTAGGAAAAGAAAGTCCGTCTGAGAATGTAGTAAGAAGGTATCTATACCAGGCATCTCCGCGAAAGTCTAATTATCAAGTAGTTCAACAAGCGAGGGTTAACTACGAGATTTAAGTTCTTTCCCGAGAGAGATTGTTCATTTAGAAGTAGAGAGGGAATCGCTCAAAGGTAGCTGCCCCATCTGCAGTCGTTACCCAAGTAGCTTAAGCTGTGTGAGTACTCTTTAAGGGTTTGTCCGGGTCTTGTTGGATCGAGAGATTTTAGAAGAAATGAATGAATAAATTCTTGTTATGCTTTGGAAGAAGCGGAAATGCATTAATACCACTTGAAAAGAAGTAAACAGATCATAATCGTCAAAAAGAGAGAAAGTACTTAATAGAGCAGCTATCTGAAGTAAACTGCCATGGGATATTTTCGTTATCTGAATTAGCCCTATCTTTTTAAGGATTCAAGCTGGGCCCTCTCCTGACATGCTAGTATGAGACTTGGGATAAGCAGTCACTATCATCTTAAGGGAAGCAAAGAACCATAATTGAGTCGATATTTAAGACTTCACGAAGTTAAGAACAGTCGAATCAGAATTGACAGGTATCGAAAAATCCGCCAAGTCTAAGTTTTAGATAACTTCCGTATCGATGTGGGTTCCTACCTAAAAGATTCTCCTCTGCTCTTGGATTAGGATCCGCCGCTTCAGCCACATGCTTATCATCATCAGCAATGGATAAGAGGGCGATTCGCTTTCCTCAATAATGAGATAATAACCATAAAAAAGGAGAGCCGTAATATGTATTGCTATATCGTAATCCTCTTAGAACATGAAATAAAGATGTGCGTTCAATCTCGGATCAGTCAAATGAATCCTTTATCTTCAGTGAGGGAAGATTGTAGTAATGCTATAGTCCAGGCCTAACTAAGGATAAGGAAAGGAAGGGGGAAAACCCCAAAAGCAAAAGAATCGAGCTCAAGCTACGGAAGTTGGTGGGAAAGAACTTCTCTTTCAATGCCCAGTTTACTGATACTGATGATTGAACGAGGAATGGCCCAGCTTGCCGGCCACCTTTTGCTTTTTTTTG